>WAAD01040469.1:56286-68439 GCA_013389945.1 Fregata magnificens | reverse complement strand
CATATTATGCCTTCTTTCTAAAAGTCTGTAAAGATTTTGGTGTTTTCAGCTGCTTATGCACATTACAACCTGAAATGTGTTCCCCCTATGCTAGCCCACAACTCCCCCCATCCCCCTACTGAGCTTGGATAAGAACGAATTCAGTAAATCAAGCCACACACCTGATGTTTTTTACTTTATAAAATGTCTAGACTTTGCAATAAATTTTACTTGACATTATGATAGTAATCTAAGCTGTTATCTGTACAGAAGTACAGCCTACGATAAAACTTATCCCTACATCTGTGGTGAACAATACCAATGTTTAGTTAAGATGCACATTTTTCCACTGCAACACAAGCTGTTGCAAGGGCTACGGCACTAACTCTTCCAGGCAAGACCTTCTCACACTCAACGCTTTGCAAGTGTCACTAAAAGATTAAAACCGTCTACACCGACAGACAAAGCTCATGTCAAAATCAAAAAAGAGACCTGTTCCTGGCCACTGCTGTCAAAAAAAAAAAAAAATCAAGTCAACAGCCCGGACTGTCAAGACCTCATAACTCCAAAGCTGTCGGTACTCAGCACAACCCGCCCAAAACGTTCAGGTGGGATGACATACCCTTGAATAGGATACAGATTGGGTTTTTGGCAGAGGTTCAAGTTCCTAACACAAATTAAAACCACAACTCTGAGATTAAAGGTGAGCTGCAGATACTGGCCAGAAAACAGCCTTTTTTAATTAAAAAATATAACTACATTAGACAAGCTTGGATTGTTTGCACACTCGCATAACATTGCTGAAGGGACAATATGACAAATGAGAAAAACAAGGACTTGGAAGTCCCAAAATACCCTCAGCTTTTGGTCAGGTCTCTACGCACACACTTACTGTGATTTTACAAAATACGGGGGGGGGGTTTCTCCCTTGCGACCCTACACCACACTAGGCAGGCTAAATGCATTAATGACTAATCACCTATTTTACATATAGTTACTCTCTTCATACTGCAGCACCAGGCCTTCATTCTCAAACATGACTCAAACCTCGGATTAAAAACAAAGCTAATTTTGTCTCACAAGCTCTTCTGCAGTCCTGCAACAGAAAGTAAGTAAAAATGTTTCATAGTCACTGATCTATTTCCATAGTGCTTTCATAAGTTACTTATTATTACCATGGAAATTTTAAAGATGGGGAATAGAGACAAAAATTTAAAGAATTCATTACCAGTGAACACGGAGACAATTAAATCTTCTTTTTTCTCCCCAGACTCCTTGCTGCTCGGCTCTATCTAAATTACAGGTCTGAGAGTTTGGCACCTCCATCACGTTAACCTACTCAGTTTCATGTCAGGTGCCCAGTAAATGAGAATGACAATTAACAAGCATCTGTGAAAAGCTGTTTTAATTGATTTTCACACATAATTTCTTGGACAGGGAACTTCCTTAACAGAGCTGGCTTTACACCAACCAGGAGAGAACTCCTTCTCCTTCTGCATTCCTACATCATGCATTACACGTACGTTGGCTTCAGGGAGAAAGGAGCTGGGAGTCCTACACAAATAATCTTTTTAACGACCAAGCACAGTCATTCTGTGCACTGAATGAGCCAAGCATCCTGCAAAATATAAGCACTACATTTTGAAGAAAATTACATAGAAAATTATTTCTCTGAAAATCTTGAGTAAGTTTTTCAGGGAGAGGAATCTCAGCTCAATAGGCAGGCTCTTACGTGTCGAAAAAGCACAACTGCTTGGAGGGGATGAGGTGTTCCACCCGCAGCACAAACCACGAATACTTCTGACAATCCCTGACACCAAAGAAATAAAAATTTCTCTATCAGAACACAAACATTCCAAATCTTTTTTTGAATGGAAGTGTCTGAAGCATCCATCTTCTCTGTGAAAGAGCAGAAGACTCCCAGACTGCTTAAACCATGGTTTTAAAGACTTCATGAAAATGCAGCTTAGACCAGATTCCACCAACCTTGCCTCAACGTGCCAAAATCTGACAGGATTTGTTGGAATTATGGCCCTTCATGAACACTATTAAAAGACAGTTTGCTACATCCTGAAGGACCACAGGCATTGTTTCATTTGACTTGAAAAACCACAGGACTGCAGGGAAAGCTTGAGTTAAGGGAAAAAAAAAAAAACCACCAAGATTGAGCTTTAAATTTTTCTTTTTGGATAAGAACATGTAGCTACCGCTCCCTTCCCCCCCCCCCCCCCCCGTTACGGTCCTCAAGGATCTCTGCTACATCCACCTTCCCTCTCTCCCTCTCAAACGCATGCAGTTTAGCCCATTCCTATATTCAGGTATAATTTATCTCAAGTATGACAGGAGGAAGTAATGATTTGTGCAGTCTTCCTCTTCAGGCAGAGCACAGCACGCCATCCATCTCAAACCAAATGAATCCCAGCTGCATCCCTCATCCTAACAAATTCTGTAATCTCCTAGTTATAGGGTTGACTTCCATAAATCACGAGCCAGCACGTGACCATAATTAGCGTGTACCTTCACTCAACACTCTTCCACATAAACACAAAAAGCCTTTAGCATACGCACACACAGGTACAACTCTGGTGATTCGACAATTCCTGTAAACTACATCAACTCCCAGCGGGCTATCAAGCATCTTGGATGAGTAAGAACCATACGTGAATCGATCTGCATAACCACAGCACATTTCATGAACCTGAGCATTCATGCTCGCCTGGCAGCACAAAAAGTTCCCTGAATATCATCCTCTGTTCAAAGAACATGCATGGCCTCCTTCCTGCCCCTGCACCCTGTTGTTTTAGCGTTTCCTATTTAATATTTCCCATTACACAATTGTTTCTGGAAACTCGGAGCAAGTCCAGTGCTACCACGTGGCAACCGTCTACCCATGAACCTGGCCTGGGACAGGCTACAGCAGCGTAAATAGCGTTATGCCTGTTTATTATAGAGTTGGTCTTATTCAGTATAGTCTAATTATTAAAAATATGTAACTGAAGTAAGAGAGGCGGGGATAAATAGCCAGAAAACAGACTAATAACCAAAATGCATCTGCAGTATCACATCAGGGGGGTGGCAGGGGACAGCCCATGAAGACCGGACTGTCCAAACTGAAGGATACAGGGCACACCCCGTGCTGCTGAAGGCTGGAGCTCCCGGCTACACTTAGCATATGGATAAAACAATTGACTGACTAAAATGTGCAAGACAGAGACTCTCCAGAGGAAGAATTCACGTAGGATACAGCGATGCCACAGTCTAGATCTGGGCTGATGGACAGCTGGGACCCAGTGCATGCCACGGGGACCCCAGAAGGCAGTTTGTCATGCCATGTGTTGTCCCCCACCAACAGCCCTGATAGTAAAAGGAAGCCTGCACAACAAACCCAGCGCCGCGTGACTGGGCAATACTTAGAAAATCCCATCCAGTCCCTGGGAGAGATGGGATTAGAGCAAAATCTGAAACAGCCAGTTGTTGCTAACTGGGGAGCAGCTGAACACCGGAAAGCCAGCAGGCTCTGGAGTGCCAGCACCACCAGATGGAAGTGCTGGTCTCTGGGGTTAAAAAAAAAAAAAAAAGGAAAAAAAACCCCCTGATATCTTGGTATCCTCATGCCAAGATCCACTCAGCTGATCCAAACTTAAGGTTATGTCAATTTGTTTCTTAAACAGAACTTGAGGCCTCTTGTGTTGCTTTCTTCTAAACATTGCACTACACAAAGCAAGTAAACCAAAACAAGGCTTTGTCTCATAACTTGTCCGAGGTTTTCTGCGACACAGTCTATTGATTTACAGGCTGTTTACACATTTTGGGCAACTCAGAATAAACACTTTCACAACTGATGTCACACCAGAACATGCACCCTCTCAAAACAAATACGCAGGGAGCCCAATTAAATAAAAAGTACTAAAATCCTGCTCTAAGCCTGAAAAAGTACTCTTCCAAATTACACAAAAGATTGGAAAGGGTGAGAGCAGAAGGAAGGATGGACCGATGTCCTTCACTAGCAGATGGCGGAAGTTAGCACTAAGCAGGGTCCTCATCCTCACGCTGACCATTATTTAAATCTGCAACAGGGAAGAGGAAGAAATCTCAGTCCAGAAATGAGACCACAATCAAGTCTCTTGGGGAATCCAGAACTGGGAGTGAGGACAAAAAGTCTTTGATAGCAGTAGGAACATAATTTCCGAAGGATACAGAACACTCCTTGCTTCTGCCTTCATTGAAAAATGGTTTTCAAGCAACTTAATAGAAAAAAAAAAAAAAAGGAAATCAGGAAAAAAAGCATGTCTTGCATAATACACTTGAAAGTTTTCTTGTTTCCTTTGTTTTAGGTGCCAGTGAGAAAATATGTAAAGGTATTTATTGAATTTTTCAGGATGGGGACGGAGGAGGTTCAGCATTGCTAGAATACTGTTGAGAAGATGGCTTTCTTTTAAGACAAACCATATACACACATGCACCCACACAGGCATACTTTTAAAATGTACCACCTATAAAAACCAGAAACACTCTGATCATAATGCAGTTTTTATTGCAAATTTGCTAACAGCGTATTATCCTCCTACAACTGTTTCAACCATTTTGTTGTCTAGCGTAGCGATCTCGGAGCTTGTTAAATCTGACCAATGAATAAACCTATATACACGCAACCATTCTATGATACAAAGATTAAAATGACATAACAGTTTTTGGCAAAAATACACAAAAAAGACTTAAACAAATTCCAGACAAGTGTCATATTATTACACAAAGAGATTAAATCAGGCTAAGAATCACTGTTGTAATATGAAAGAATACCTAAAAATAAACATGCAGTAAAATTTCCTCTGAAACAACTTAGCTAGGGGTAGTTCCAGCAATTTGGAACTTCAAACGTTGGCATTAAAGAGGGATAACACCATGAAAGCATCTCAACTGTCCTCTTTGGGAGGAAGGTCTGAGAACAGCTACAAACCTGACGGCAAACACCGGTAACCCTGTATGGCAGACTGAAAAGTCAGCTCTGGAGACAGCCCAGCCCTTCAAACACACACCAACATCAGAGGCAAGGAGCTATTAATTGGACAGTTAGGAGAATAATATATAAGAACAAGAGATACTCAAATGCATTATAGGCTTATTTTACCTACCAAAACAAATTCCACAACTTCAGTATTTTGTGGCATGCAACAGGTCTTCAGGTAATCCCAGACTGGTAAACATGGTTAAACAGCAACTCCCCAAAATGTAATCCTGAAAGAAAATTATCAAGTTTCATCAGACAATGATGCAAAATAACAAAACTACTCAATATAACAGTGAATACCTTGATTTTTAATACGCAGTTTTGCACCAAATCCAACTCTCTCCTTAGTAATGTAAAAAGCACGTGTTGCTATATTCAAATATTAACAGCAAAAACTGAGGATCTGGAAAAATCAACTTTCATTATAGGCAAAAAATGGAATATTCCCTTTGGCTGGAAATAACATTTTATTCTTCTGAACAGGGCAAGTTTTATCTAGAATACTGTATTTATTTAAGTCTTAAGATGAACTCTTCTAGATGAAATGCATCTTCAGAAAAGAGAAACTGGCAAAACTAGGATGCACTTCAGCTCATCCTAAGCAGGCGCCTAAACCGGCTCAGGTTAAGCTTGTTCCAGAAACACGTTACGAGCCCACACGACCACCTCAGATGGACATTTTTATTGCAGGTGGCCAGCAAAGTGAGGTGAATCCATCCCCAGAACCTGTTCCTGCTCACGGTCTCATCAAGTTCCACTCAAACCTCTCAGGGTAATGAAAACGCAGCAGTAAAGCTAATGGCTTCAGTGAAAACAGAACACCGCCCCCCAAATCAAGATGATTTATATTAACATCCCACTGCTCTTTTTCAAGCAAATTTTCTGCTTACATGGCAGCCTGCTCATCAGTGGGGACAGGGACTACCCAAAAACAAACTAGGGAAGCAGAAGAGGGAATAAGGCTCAGAAAGACAAAGCAGAAATTTGCTATCTTCTATCTAGACAACAAAGTAAAATCGCTTTGAAAGCCTCAGCATTGTGCCATAGCCTTTGCACTTCTGCCAGCCCAGCCACTCAAAGGGATGGAAAGAGTATTCACATTAAATCAGATCATATATGCTTTGTAGCAGCTTTCATAGTCATCTAAAACTTCTCAACCTCTGGTATCCTCTTGCATTTCTAAATAAGCACTGTAATTTAAGAAGCAGTGTAGTACCAAGTAGAAGACCCGAGTGGCTAAGTCATAAGCAGTAACTTTGCTGTTTCCAGCTACAGGCAAACCTGTCGAAATACTATGACCGGACACCACGCTGACAAGCAAAACCAAAACATGAGCTATGACATTTTAATATCGTTTATTAAGTGTAAGCCAAAACTAAAAAAGCTTTCCATGTTCTATAGCAGATACTGCATTAGTTCTATTTTTTTCACCCTTCTTATGGAAGGATCTTCCACTTACTATTTTAGACAGCCTACAACTGGGTCATGTAACAAACTGGCTGGTTATCTCCAAAGCCATGCTAAGAGTTCACGTGAAAGGACAATCCTTACTTGCCCAGTAAAGGCTCTTTTTAAGACAGCCTCAAAGCTGACAGAAGGCAGCCCCCATTCAAACTGTCCGTGCCTTAGCAAGGCAGGGCTAAGAGTTGACATTTGGCCAAAGGGGGGTGAACTGGAGGGAAAATCATCTGAACTCCTTGGTGCAAGGAACCGAGGGGCTTTTTGTTCCTCCAGTTCTCCCTTCCGAGGGGAAGGGTGACCCTCCCTCACCAGGGGTGGAGGGTATGAGATGGTCGGCAGACACCCAACTGCTCCAGAGAAGAGAGGACTGGGAAAGACGGGCTGCCCTAGCAAGCTCCAGTAAGAAACTGAGGATGGCCAGCCCAGGCTATGGGAAGAAGAACAATTAACTGCTGCTGTCTCCATTCCTGTTGTACACGAGACTATGCCAAATTTGGTTAAGGGAAATAACTGATCAACATTGGTTCATTAACTCCAACTTTCATTACAATAAGTTATCTGATAGACACCTTGGAAATGCCTAGAGACTGAACGCATACCTTAGCAGACACCAAGGAATCCATAAAAACAGCCCTGTGAAGCGTTCCATCTACAGACAGAGTTTTGTTTAGAGCTTATGCCTTCCCAAACGTCAAGAAAACAAAACAAGTAAGTCTACAGGAAGGCAGGCTTCATTCGCTCGTTCTGATACAGAACTACTCACCGCTCTTCATACTGTTCTGCTGCACTCCCATAGCCCTCAAGCATAAAACACCTAAACCCAAGTGTTTCCGACAAGGAGAAAATTACAGCCTGCTATAACGCGTAGGACCTTTTGCAGTGACACCTTGATGTATTTTGACAGCAGGTTTAGTGGAACATTGGTTTGTTAAAGTTTCATAAAGTTTGTTGAAACCCCACAACCCATGCCAAGCTGCAACGGACACGTCTCAACGGAGCCATTAATTTATATTTCAACAGAATTTGACTGACGAGATCATCAGGGATGCTTTAAAAAAGCAAGGTGATAACTCCAGAACGAGTTTCAACTGCAGCTAAGTTAGCCATGTAGAAATTCCCACTGTCGGCAGCTGAGATACCAACACAAGAAGGCTGCCAGTCTTCTTCCCGCGTCACAAGTTAACTTGGAATCATCAGTTTTCTTGGAAGCTGTAGTCTACACAGTCTAATATTTGATCAATCAATTCCCATTAGCTGAATTATTAATTTCACATGTTAAGGATATTTCCATTTGGAAGAAATACACCACAGCTTGTAACAGATGAATACTATGACAGAGCTTTGCAGTATGTAACTTTTCACAAAGATCCGCCAATGCAATCAGCAAACAAGTAAAATGAGATGCTATTTAAAATCAGATGCATCTTGACAAGAAACTATATTTCATCTTGCCTTCCAAAGGCTATGAGGAAACTCCTTTTCAAGTAGCAATCTGTTCATTGCTTGTGTTGCGACAAGCTTTTTATTTAAAGTTGAATTTAACTGCTACCAAACCTTTCTGGGCTGACAGGCTCCACAGCTGCTCCTTTATCACCAAATTCTTACTGACCTTCAAAAATGCCGATATAGCCAGTCCAGGTATTCTTGTGACTACCAGTCCTGAACCAAGAAGGTTTGACTGAAAACTGCACCTCTTGTTTATTGCAATATTCTTCCTTCTTACATGTAATAGAAGTCTAAAGTTTTTAAAATTCTGAAATGTTATAAAGTATGAAGAAAATGTTTAAGCTAAACCAAACAGCTTAAAAGTAATTCCTTTGATATGAGGCACTTAATAATGAGGAGACCCTTTTCCCTGACCAGAAAAAAATGATCTTCATAGAACAGACGTAGGTATAGCTTTTGTTAAAATCAAGATTGTTCTGAGAGTTTCCTGATTGTATAAAAACTTGCAGCTTATTTTGTGCTGCTCTGGGCTTTTGGAAGAATCCAATTTCAGAAGTGTTATTTATTGTCACCGCTGCTATTAAGAACCACGTAATCACTGGTCAGCTTTGCACCTTCTGGTAAAACTAGGATGCAACAGAACTAGACAGCAATGCATTCTTGCAGGGATGGGAAGAGCGCTCCAAAAAAGCCTTAGAAGGAACACTTTCCCATGCTGCAACCAAAAGATGAGGCACTATTTCTTGTCCAGTGTTATTCCTAACTGAGCCTCGCTAAAAAAAACCTGGTAATGTTTTTGCCTTGGGAGGTTCAGCTCCTACAGCCACAGGTCCCAAGACGGCAACTGCTAAGTCCTCAACTTCTCTGGGAAAGAGATCCATCACAATTGCCAGTATGAGCCTTCTATCTCATCTCTCACGTGCTCTCCACTCACTGCTGGGAAAAATGATGTTATTACAGATGCCAAAACTTCCAATTCATCAGGAAGCAAGGCAGAAATAACTCCTCACGTTTTCCTTGTGTCACCCAGCAAGGAGGGAGGCTTGCGAGAGCGTGCCTGCGCACATGTATGCCGAACACAGAGGCTTACATCTAATTCAGTCTCTGTAAGTACTACCCAGAAACCATGAGGAGAAACGCAATCTCATATCAGCTGCGCAGTCCTGGTAGGTCATTTGATTTTTTAAAAGAAGAAAAATTATAATATTAAAATTATATGCACAGGACTTGGAGAATTTAATAGCGTGCATCTTCTGGTGGAACAACTAAATCATTCCCTTTCATACCTCAAACCTAATGCTCAGGCTCCCACATATGCGTAAGCAACTTTCTGTCCCAAACTACTGGTTTACGTGAAGACAAATGAATTCAGACAAGGCATCATTTGTCTCCTGTACTTTTCAATTTTCACACAAATCTGATCCAAACCTCTGCACAGGGCTATGCTTCAAGACTACTCATTCAAGCTGGAGAAGCAGGCAACTGTCCTCTCAGTTTCAAAAAGATGATGGCTGTCACGAGCTGCAGGGTCCCCTGCGCACCTCCCTCCTTCACCGCAGCTCCCAAACCAGCTATGCTGTGACACGCGCTGGTCGCCTTTCTTTTTTCCCAAATACATAAAGAAGGGTTATTTACTGCGACACAACCTCAAGGCCACGATATACACATGACAGAATTAACTTCTTGTTTCTATTTTTAATTACGACAATAGCAATTTTTGCTGTGCTATTCAGAGTGCAGGTGGGATGCTGTTGATAGCATCAACTAACAACAGAGGACACACTGGACAGAAAATGACCCCCAGTGCCCAACGGACTGAGAAAAATCCCAGGCTTCTGGACCTCTGGAGAACTTCCAGTACTATCCTTCTGTGTAATCCAGAACTTAAATGAACTTTCAAGTCCAGCAGAGTCACTGAAGAGACTTTTTTCCTTCCCTCTAATGAGCCAGGACGCTAGACAATCTGAGTTTCATACACCATCTTGAGCCAAACCTTCAGCTATCAACATGTACAACCTAAGAAACGTGCTGACTGCATGGCTGAAATGCTCTATTATCTGCAGCGGGTAGTTCCTGCTGAAGAACATCCATGGTCCACTCTGGAGGGGACAGCAGGGTTCGTAACAGCCTCAAGACAGAACACAAAACATCCACGGCTTCAGCAAAGCAAAGGTGAGTCGGCCATCCGGCGAAGAGATGGAAAATATCGCACCTGGAGTTTGACAATGCATCTTCCCTGCCTCAGGTCTGTGCCATCTAGGATTACTTCTACTTCTGCCCCGTAACTTTTCCCAACCCTATGCATTCTCTCCCATCACTTCTGCTCTAGCCCGGCATTACGGAATGAGTTTATCCTTGAACACGGTTTTTGCAACACACAGGGCTAAGTCTTGCTGTTCAATGGTCCACACGCCAACAGACATTCTGCTCACTCGTATTCTCTCTGCGCCACTGCGTTTGTATTTCTCAATAGAGACCACATGATTTTGAAACAGACACCACCATCACGCCTTCTGCCCTTCAGAGGTATACTAGTGACCTACAAAATTTCACTATTCCCAATGCAATCAAACTGTTACAGCCACGTTAACTCTTCGACATCTTCAGCAGCAAACCCTTTGCCACTGCCAATCTATTAAATTTAGCATGTCGGTGTAACTCAGTTGTAACTCCAGCTTCCATCCAAAAGCAATCAATATGATATTAGAAAATAAAAATATACTGTAAATCTGTTTAACGGTTTAGTTATCAGTTTGAAATATTTAACGTCTTCTAGAAAGGCATGCAATCCTTGACAGTATCATACTTAAACAGAACAAAGAGGGGCATTACGACCGTTCAGCAGAATTTACCTCTACACCCCCATATTTTCAAGTATTTAAGCCACTGAAAAATGAAAACACTAACTCTTAGTTTAGAGATGCACGGGGGGGGCCTGGATTTCTCAGGTTTCCCCACAAGCAGTTGGTTTTTATTTTAAGGAAGCACCTGGGGTTTTTCACTAGAATAGTGTAAAAATTACTGCATCAGTTGGAAGCCTGTTGTAAACAACTCCTCCCTCCAAGTCCTACAGAAGAACAGGCTTTCCAGAGAGAATGGCCGGTGAGCGCTGCTGGGAGTTTTTCCGGCCAAAATCCGAAGCCTAACGGAATACCCTTCTGGAGGTCTAAAATATTAAGAAATGTCATTTCTCCGGAGAAGATCAGGTCTGTGCGCAGCCTCCCGTGTTTTGATCTTATTTTTTCTCATAGGAGAGTCAGGATACTGTATTACCGTGAAAAATTTCCTGGGAAAGCCAGTTAACTTTCAAAGGAAGCCACACGGCTCACGGAATATTTGAGGAGCGTATGAATTTCTAGCAAACACCTCGATGTCTTGCTGTCGGTAGTGCGCTTAGTCCGGGGGCTCGTAGACCTGGCCATTTTGGATACGTGCCTTGAGACCTTTGTTTCTCTCTCCACGAAATGCACAGAAAAGCTGGGAACGCTTGCTATAACCGGAAAAGAGCTGCTAAATCCAAAAGCTGTGGTTATTACGCTTGGTGACCTTTTTCGAAAATGCCAAATTTGTTCTCTGTGGTTGCCTTCTCGTACGGGAAATACTGAAAGATGCTTTAGCTAAAGAACCAGCCAGGAAGACTACAATGCATAATAATGATAAATACCAACAAGAGGCACCGTCTTTCCTCTAATAAAATTCAAATGAGAAAGGTTTTACTATAGTTTTCAGTTAGGGGAATGAGCACAAACGTGCGTGTCTGGGAGCCGAGGGGTTATGAAGAGCCAAGGCTCATAAAGCTACAATTTGCAGCCAGCTTTCAGAACCACGCCGAGGTGAGCGACAGAAAAGCTCTCCACTTCCCGTTCCCCAAGGAAGTCTGAAGGAACCAGAACCCCGAGTTTTCCGAGTCGTTCTAAAAGCAGACGAAATCTAGAGACACGCAGAAATCAAACCGAGGGGATGCGTTAAGAAGCCTTTCTCTGACTACTTTAAAGAGTTACCGAGGAATTCAAACAAAAGCCTGGGTTCAACGAAACGTCAGCGCATCCTGGCTGACACCTTACGGAGACGTCAACGCCCGCGCGAGGTCAGGGCCGAGAAACTAAAATCAGAAACAAGGTCGGGAGTGGAAAAGCAGTTCCCGCGGCTGACAGCCCCCTGACGGCTTCCCCCCTCCGGGCCAGGAGCGCTCCCCTGGCCGGCAAGCGAAGGCCGCCCGCCGCACGGCGTCCCAGAGCCCAGCGACCGCCCCTCCGAGC
>WAAD01040469.1:29210-55258 GCA_013389945.1 Fregata magnificens | reverse complement strand
CCCTCGGCGGGGGCAGAGAGCCTCTGCCGCCCCCGAGTGGGTGCCGGCCGCGGGGCCGGCGCCGCTTCTGCGGAGGAGAAGCATTTCCGGGATGAAGTTTTAAGAAAAAATAATAATTAAGGCCCTTGTAGGAAATCGCCGGGAAACGAGGCTCTTAATTCAGAGGAACTTCGCGTCTGAAGGTTTCGGACTTTACAAACACCAGCGAATTACGCCGTGTTCAGTTCTACCACGGGGGAGACGGGAAAGAGGCCGGGGGCGGCCCGGTGCGGTGTCCGCGGGGGCACCGTGGCGGATTTTAAGTAAAACTCCGTTTATCCGGTTAACGAAGAGGCCCGCGGTCCCCAGGGGCGACGCTCGCTCCCTAAGGAGACGCCTCAGCGCAGGGGGGGGCTTTGCGGCAGCGGTGATGCCCACGGAACAGCTTGCAGGGCACGCAGCCCTCCGGTCTGTCTCTTCCTACAAACCTTTATTAATAGGAGAAATGATAAATTAATATAAAAAGAGAGCGGCACTGCCGAAACGTCTGGTTTTCTTCCTGCCAGTCATTGCTTTAAGCAAAAAGCTCTTGCCTGGCGCTGGTAAAGAGAAGAAGCACGTGGCAATTACTATTTCAGGCTAGTAAAATAATCAAAAGTCCTTTGTGGGAAAACCAAAGGCTTTGGTCCTGCAAAAATGCATATGATTAACGTTAGTAACTCGAGCAGGTTCCTCGGGAGGGGTGGTGCGGGCCCGTGGGGCTGCGCAGCTGGAGCCAGCCCTCGCAGGCCCCCCGACATTGCCTTGATGCAGATTCCTGCAGGATAAATGACATGAAAAGAGGAAAACGGGGTTTTTATTTTGCAAAACCTTCTAAATACAATAATCCCGCATCTCACTTGTCACTATAGGTCACGACACAGGAAAAAAAAAAAATCTCTCTTTTTAAATTGACACATAAATCCATTACATAAAAAAACCCAAAGCAAAATAATGAACATCATGGTTAGCACATGACTTATCTTAATAATTAAATACTGTCGGTGTGTGGAAAGCTGCAAGCAGGCTGCTTGTTTCCTTCGCGTTTGCAGCTCTAAAGCTCCCTGCCGGCAGACCAGCATTGAGTAATTCTTTACTACAGGATTGTTCCGTTCATGCCTTTTTCTACTGATGTCTTCTCCAGTTTCTGGGAGGGGACCCCACCTCCAGCACCCCTCCGGTGTGCGACGGACAAGTGTAAAAGCCCTTCCCCAAGCCCCGGGAGACCCTCAGAGGTGTCAGAAGAGGAGACGGGGTGTCAGTCACAGGGGTGGTAACGAGGAACGTTCATTACAGCTGATTGTCTGTCAGGGAGTTTCTGTTTGCATTAGCGTGGATGTTTCCCCTGCTTTGCCTTACTCCGCTCCTGTCTTTTGAGACAGGCTGGAAACACGAGGAAGCTGAGAGAAGTCTTCTTCAGCACCCGAGAATTACCTTTCTTCCCCACTTGTCTTCGTGCTTTCCTCTATTTCAGGAGACACCTCTTAACCCAGCTGCGTTTAAACGTCTTCCTCCTCCAGCCTGAGCTTCCCCAAAAGGCTTGTGCATTTCCCGCTCTGGCGCGCTTTTAGACCAGAGTGCTGCTTCCAAAAAATCCCCGTGTTTCCCACCGACGCTGCTGTGCTTCTCTTGCAAGATTGTCCTTCAGGGTTTTTTTGTTTGCTTGTTTTTGTGTGTATTATCTACGTTAATACTGGGCACATCTCATACACCACAGCAAACAAGAAGAAGTAGAACACTGTTTTTCAAACCCCAAGTTTTCTGGAAGCACAATATTGAGGTATCCCACTAAGATCTGCTCGAGCCACTTAAGTGCTGTGACTTTCTGCTCCGGGCTTGAGAGGTCCCACACAGATAAGTTTCCTGTGCCTAATCACACATGGGGTTTGCAAATGAGCCCTTCCTTCGTTAGCAGCTTGGTGCCTCGTACATTCACTTAGCACTTTGTAGCACGCTGCTTCTGACGGCCTTTCCTTATGCTTCTGCTCGCCGTTTGGAAAGACCTGGCACAAACTCCACGTGATTAAAATTAATCCCCGTTCTCTCAAAATAGCTTTGCCGCAAGTCTAAGGAAGTAAAGGGAAGGTAGAGCTGAAGGGACACCAGGGTGACAGGACACGACCGAGGACCCTTCTGAGGCATCTCTGCTTAAGACCAGCAGCTGGAGGAACCCAAAGTGGGTTTGCCATCCTGCATATCGCAGCTAGTGAAAGGCACGCGGCTCACTGGCTGCCGATGCGTGCGGCAGGAGACCGACAGCCACCTGGCAGCGGTGAGTAGGGGATAACGTGATGTGGAGGACTGCGAGGGGGAAGAAATACGGGACAGCTCAAGCGCTACCACCCTGGCGTCCTGCTGCCTGCACGCGCAGGCGCGTCTCTGCAGCGAGATGCGCTGTAGGCAGATCTCCAGAGCTGAAGTTATTGCACAGCCTGGATCCACGCTGTGTAGCTTAAACGTTTCTAGATCTCGCCTGCCCTCTCTACATCATAACCAAGACAGGAGATTTTTTGGGGGGCTAGATCTGTCCCGTCATTCTGTGTTTGTGGAGCCCCTCCATGAGCAGACCCTCATTTTGGTCTGGATTCTGAAGCTTTGCTGCAAAACAAATGATACATACGAATACAACGTCAGCTGCAGAGGAGGGCTACGTACAGCACACACAGACAGCTGTTTGAGTCGCTTCACTGCCCGCAAACAGAAGGGAGAAACGCATTTGAGATCATAACAATCAAAACTGTGGTTATATTTACATGCACTTTCATGTGACGGTATTTTCAAAGGAAAGGTATTACACAGAAAAAGTAGGTAGACTCATGACCAGCTTTAGATTTTTCCAAACTTAAATATTATACAATGACTTGAACAAAATAATTTCTCCTCTAATGCCGGTACGACGCTCACTTAGAAAGAAGGAAGGGAGACCTGTTGCACTGCAGTCACAATCACTTTTGATCTGGGATTTTGCTAAACTGTGAGAGTGGCAAGAAAGAGAGAGGTGGGCACCTGGCTACAGAGGTGATAGATAGGGTGGGGGCACACAGGAATCATCCTCTCCTCCTCCGCTCCGAGAAGCCGGAAAGGTGAGAGCCGCCGCCCGGCCGTGCCCGGGACAGTCCTGGCGGAGGAAGGGTCACGGCTGCCAAGTGGCTGTTGTCAAACGGGATATTCCCCCCCAGGCAGCAGGTCAGCTCCGTGAGGACAATCTGCATCTAAAAATGCTGTGGCCGCTGGAGGGCCCTTCTTGGGCAGCGTGTTTCAGCGCTCGAGTGCTCCTACTCCACAGGCTCTTCTGCCCTCCGCACAGATGCGTTTCATTTTTAGATACTGCCCTGCCTCTCCGAAAACCAGCTCTGCCTGCCAGAGCTCTCCTTTCCCTGGCTAGCATGCAAGACGTCCATCACTGAAGTATGGAAGATCTTTCCAAAACCGCTGTGATGAAAATACCTGGGTGCTACAGGAGCTCTTCCCGCTCCACCTGATTCTTTGCAAAACCATACAAAATCTTCGAGTGGTTTTGATGTGTTCATGAAAGAGATGCAGGTTTCATCTCACGGTGTTTACCGAGGCCTGACTCCCCTTTCTCTCCAACAAGTCATTGTCCGGGATCAGTCCGTGGAAGCCTGTCGAGCTGTGCGGCGGGTGGAAGGAGGCTCTGGGATGGTCCAGCCAGAGGGACCCAGCAGCCACACGGAGGGTCCAGCTCCCCCTGGCAGCCAGCCAACTGGCTGACGCCGAACAGGCGCTTTCGGACTCGCCGCCCCAGCTGAGGGAGCCCTCAGAGAGACGCTGGCAGAGCTGCAGCAGAGCTGTAGGACACTGGTTGTCATCCCTGGAGACTGAGGACCTGAACCTGCTGCCCCGGCCACGGCGGCAGCGGCTGCTCACTGCCCTCACCTGCCCCTGGCAGCCCCTGCTCCCCCGAGGCACGGAGGGAGGCACGCTGCTGGAGCTGCTCGCTGGAGTGCAGAAACACCCAGTCTGCCCAGGACCACTCTTCGGCTGGTCTCACATCCGTGCCCAGGGGCAGCAGCGGACCCCCGGCCCTTCCTGCGCCTGTGCCGGGCGCTGCGCCAAGCTGCACCGGCAGCGTGGCTCTAACCAACCCGACAACTCCAGCAGCACCTGCCCCCATCCAGACCGGTGGGAGCAAGGCAGGCTCCAGCCCCCCTCAGTGTCTGGGCACTGAACGGGACAGTGATGGGGACAAAATGGCACAGCCGAGGGGCTGGAGCATCCTCGTCCCTCCAGCTGCAGGATGGCGGCGCTGACTTCTGCCTCGTCCCCCCTTTAGGCTTTTATACGCAGCGATCAGTGCTCACAGCACGCAGGTGAACAGTGGTATCTAAAGCTAGCGAAGCACCGCTTGTTATCTGTGCTCAAGAATGGCATCGAGCCTTTGCGAGAAATACTGATAAATTGAGCTAACACTTGGCGGCAGAGCCTGTCTCCAGCTTATCCCGATGTAAAAACCAGTATATGTCGATGGGGAGCAACGCAAACGTGGGCAGAGACAAGCTGATTGTGTTCCAGATCATAATAGTCACATTTGGCAAAGGCATCTCTTTTTTTTTTTTTTTCCCCCCTTTATTTTGTTTGGGTTTATTTTGTTCCTTTAAAAATTTTCTTTATTGTTTTTCTCAGCCACTTTATAGTTTGTATTTTGTGTTCTGAGCTCCTCACTGACACTTTCACGTAAAAGTTTCAGGACAAATTCTGCTTCGGAGCTGTTAGACGTCTGCAATAGCCGGGTTGAAATCAACGCAGTTACTGTGCACACACACCTCTGCAGAACAGGGCCCTTTATTTCACAATGTCTACCTCACCTGTACAGAAGGAAACATGGGGTATTTCTTGGTACCTCACATTAAATTCATCGGATCTCATCACAACAGATGGACTCAAAGTATCAGAGACACTGGGCCATCAGCAGATTAAAGGTTTCCATATTGAATACATCTGTGCTATACCGATGCCGTTTTTAAACAGATAAAATGGGAAATAATTCGAAATATCTTTACTCCTCATAGCCATGACCTAGGGGCCTAAGTCATCTTCCAATTATTTTAAATTTTCTCCTTTTTGCAACATAGGCCATGATCCAGCAGAGCACTTAGGAACATGCTTTATTTTAAGATTCTGAATAATTGCTGTGAAATTGTACCTTGGGGCGTGTAAGTGCCCTTTTGAATCAAGACCAGAGTCTTTAGCTCCCAAATGAATACAGTTTCCAGCACCAGAAGTGAGTTGGTGAATTCAGTTAATAAGGAGGAATTTTATCTTTCAAAGTGTTTTGTGATATTCCGTGCAAAGTACCGAAGCGACAATGACTCGAGCACTTACTTTGCACCTCTGCACAGTAAACCGCCGTGCCTGAGGGGTAGATCACTGCTGTACTGTACCAGAAAACCCCAAATTTCCACCAGTGAGATTCGATGCACAAAACTGCATCCTTCCTTTCCCACGAAACCGGAAGAGTCTGCTCTACGACACGTAAAGTTTTATGAACGCTCCGACTTTGGGCAGTGACCAACTCTAGTGCTGATGACAGAAAAATAAGTAAATAGATTTGATGCCCCTATCAAGAAGAAAGTCTCTTCTTGCCCTACGGGCAGCGTGGTGGCTCAGAAGACAACTTCCCAAAGACAACGTTGTACTTCCCCCATCTCTCAGCTGAGGCCACTGCCGCATTTGTAACAGAAAATACCATTGATGTTCCTGTCCGATAGGTAGCTGCCGTGCTCTTCTCACGGGTGGCTGCGCTTCAGCGGAGCATAAAAGCATCTCTGTCCTTCCTCGGCGCAACGTGCAAGGCTTCACATAAGATGCTTTGAGATCCTCAGCTGGCAGGTGGCAGGACCGATTAGTCCAATTATCTGCTGTAGTGCCCTGCCCGCCCCAAAACGACCCGCACGCTCCCTGTGTCAAATGGCAACGAGTGTTAGAAGGTGCGTTACAAACAGGTCGCTGTTACGGGGTCCCTCAGGAGGAGGGCTGGGGGTGACTGGTGTAATCATCAAGTGAAAGACCAAGACAACCATAAGCAGGCATACATATACAATATGTACAGTGGCCATAGATGCATTTGCACCATGAAGGAAATAATCAAATTTTAGAGCGCAGAAAATGATCAAATTCCAGAATCTTTTAGTGCCAGGTGTCTCTGTCTAACTTGCTAGTAAAAAGAGAATGAAATGTCCAAATGTGGGTGGAATGAAGTGGTGCAGCTGTGAGATGTGGTATTATTTCTTCACTCTATTTCAGACAAGAAATGCAGAAGTATTCTTATATTTTGCACTACATGCTGCAGACAGAAAATTATCTCAGTAGTGTTTGGTTTGGTTCGTTCCTTTTCTTTCACTCTCTTGAGCTTTTCCAATAGAGCCACCAGTATCAAAATAGGGAGCTGAAGTACAGGCATGAATTTAGTAAGCAGAAAATCCCGAGCCCCTCTGTAGGGATTACGCGATTCAGGCTTTCAGAGCAGACTGAGATAAGGCAGTGTAAGGAAAGCCCTGAACCTACTTCAACGCTCTCCATGTGGTTTTCGGTCCGCGGTCTGTGGATTCTTACAAGTCTGTGGAGTACTGCTAAGATATCTCCAAAAAGTATCTAAGAAAACTAAGCCCATTACCACTAAGCTTAAATTCACCATGGAGGAGGCTGAACCTCTGTAAGAAAACTACTGGGGGGTCTGCAAGCTGTTAGAAGTTGAAAACCATTGCTCCGGTTACAAAATCAGACTGCCAGTGAGTCTGCAGAACGACTTGATTCAGAATATTTACTTCCAAAATTCCAGGTATGTAGCGATGTGAGAAAAGGAGCTAACACAGGAGGCTGCACGCTGGTAGAAATCAGCTGGTCCATACAGAGTATTAAAGGACTCCCTGATATTCCAGCTACAGGCACCTACAAACACTACATTAGGCTGTATTAATTATTGGCTTACAGAAGAGGCAAAGAATGAACTTGGGAAAGACAGAGAGATGAAGATGACAGTATCATCATCAGCTGTTTTTTCCTTCGCTAATGTTCCTGCTCACTAAAATTAAGATGCGGGCTAGAATTGGGCTTTTGAAAAGACTGAAATTATTAGCAAGACTCTGCCAAAAGAAAAGTGTGCTCCCTGCACTCCTGTAACAAGGACTGGGCTGCTTGCCATTCAAATAATTTAAAAAAAAAAAAAAGAAAAAAAAAATCAGAGCGCTGTATGTTGGTGCTGCTAACCCCTCTGGTGTCGTCCTGGGTGGGGAATGTAGAAAGTCTACTCAGCAGCGTGTATGCGGGGCTCCCGCCCTGGGGATGGAGAAGGGGCCATTTCAGAACATGCACGTCACTTGGGTTGATTTGTCCAAGCCTTGGTCAGTGAACACATCATCTGGGAGGTGCTACAATATTGTGGCTCCGGCAGCGTCCACGCTCCTGGGGTCCTTCAGGCCAATGATGAAACTGTTGGTTCTCCTGGCCCCGTGAACTAGGGAGACCACTTTGACTTTATCCACATCATGGCCCCTGGCTACAAGAAATTCAATATCTTCTTCAGGAAACTCACCTGTAGGGATTTTAAAAGAGGAGTTTGTAACTGAAACCACTGTTGCCTTCGATGCAAAGCTCTGTTCTAACCCTGTTGGGATGTGCAGTGTGAAGGAAACTGCCTGCAGCCTCTTCAGAAGGTGTCCCAGCTAGGGCGAGCCAAGCGGCCGAGGAGGACCCGCATTCACCGCTCCGAGGAGCGGTCTTTCAGCTCGCAGCAGCAAAGGCTGTTCAGAGCTGGGCAGTGCTCTGTGCGGTGGGGGAAGTCAGAGGATCCGGAAGACCATTTAAAGACGTGAAGATCCTCCTCTTTGGAAAAAGGGGAAGGTATGTTGTTGGCACCTACTGTAGTTATTCTCCTTACAGAACACGAGGCAGTCCCCGCTCTTAGAGCTTAGTTACAAGTAACAGTTATTAACAGTTAGTAGTCAAAGTAAGATGCAAGGCAGCTCAAAACAAATGATAGTAAAACAAGTTGCCAAATGACAAAGTTTGTGATAAGCCTTTCAACTTCCCCTTCATGTATTTCTTAATCTTCCAGCCATCTACCTTAGGTTGCTTGCTCTTCTGCTTTTGTTTTGTTTATCTGATGTTTTGTAATTTCTGTATGAATAGAAGTGCCTGAGGATACGAAGCTGGGGATGCAGCTGGACAAACCGAGCGGGCACACAGAAACCCCCCAGTTATGTAAGCTATATACATTGCAGATATGTCTTAACATATCTGCATATTTCGTTGATGCCAAATGTCCAAACCCACAAATTAGGACCTTCTGAAGTTCTGGATTTGTTTTAATTACATTCTAGTTTCCAAGTCTGCAGGTCACACTCAACAGACATTTTGAGATTTTCCTCTGAAATGGGAAGGCCTAGAAACTTTGGCTATTTTGTGTGAAATGAGAACCAAATTCCACTTATGGTTCACTCTGGTAAGGTATGGGGCTTTGTGAAAAGCACCAAACAGACCAAGACTTGTAATGACAAGGACAAGAGCTGGCAGTACAGTCTCCAGAGTGTCAGCATTGATGCTGCATTTCCAGCACTGTCAAGCTACGAGCCTTGCCATAAGCCTTGTCTTCTCCCCAGCTGGTGGAGTTAAGGGACGTGGACTGGAAAGTGAAAGACTATAATTTATGGCAAAGGTAATAAAGTGTAGGAAGATCTGCTAGCTTCCAGGACCTGTCTGGGTGAAGCTGTGGTTGCAATCTTGTTTATTTAGGTATCCTCAATGGCACCAGATCGCCAAAAGGTTTTAAGGACAGGACAAGGCTGCTACCCGGAGATGAGCTGGGACAGAGGGAGGGCTGGGGAGAAGCACCTGAAAGAGTTTGGACAGGCGGTGTTGGAGGGGCCAGGGAGCACTCCCAAGACAAGAGGGAGAGGGCATGGCTCAGCAAGAGCTCCAAGCTTTGAAGAAGCTAGGTTGCTGCTTTTAGTCTTCCCAAAAACCCTCCGCACCCACTGGGGACCCTAGAACACGGTGAGCTGTGTGCTGGGCTGTCGCACTTCCACAGCAGTGTGCTAAGAAAATCCTGCTCCTTTTCTAAACACGCTGGATTTGTAGGCTGCGCCACACCCAGTGTCCATACTCACTGTCAACCTGCAAGGTGTTGGACTGAAGCTGTGGGTGAAGTCGACCAAGTGACAAACTTTCACTCAGATTCTTGTTAAATGTTAAAACATTTACCAAAACCTGCAAGAGAATAAAAGATCCTCAATAATAAGAAAAAGTAATGAGAATAGGAGAAGCCAACTACCTGAGCATCCCCCCAATTGGTGGCTTCAACATCTGCAAATGCAGCAGCCAAAAAATATTTTGAACCCTTTACCAAACTGCGTGAATTAACACAGGGTTTTGCACGTATGAGAGGCCCTTGAAATATGGCCTGTATATTGTTGGTAGGAAACCGGTACCTTTTCAGGATTGCATGGGCTTTTTGTCACATAGTTCCTGCTAAATTAGGAGAGTTGTGTGTCTGGAACGTGATGTAATCTCTAAATACGTGTTTGTTACAGCCAAAAGCTCTGCACGTGACTTCTCCAAACAAAGCATTAGGAAGCAGCAGTTGGCTTTAGTTTTGCTCTGAATAACGCCTTCCAAAAGGTAAGGAAAATGGGAGACATTCTTGTTGTGCCTTTCTTTTCAGCGATCCATTGCTGTTGGGCACGCAATCAAGCTACTGGCAAGTACTTCACCTCATTACAAATCATAAAGTAGGAGGAGCTGCCCAATTTATAGCAAGTGCTGAGCAGGGAGGAATTCAGTCGGGAATGCACTAAAAGGAGCTTTTCATAGGGAAAAGGGCTAAAGGGCTGCCAGTCTCCTGCAATTCTCTGAACACAAAATGCTCATTTTTTTTCCTAATGATCTTTAAGATGAGCTTTGAGTAGGTATTAGAATGACACAAAACCATTACAGATTTTGCCAATATGCTTTTCCTCTACAATTATGAGCAGTGCCACCAGGAAAGGTGCAAGAGGAGTAAACCGGTAGCTCTTAAGAGATTTGAAAAACCAAATGTGTGGAACTGGTGACATCAAAGACTGAACTGGTAGTCCTGTGGCCACCAGTTTCAACACAGCATGGGACATTAGGAAGGGAAAGCCTATACTGCAGGAGGGGACCCTACTCAGCGTTGAGCTCAACAGCTGCTCTGGGAGGGCAGGTGCCCGGCCACAGCACTGACCTGAACGATGCTGCTCAAGGCTTTGTCCCCGTTGTTAGCTCCCAGACATAGGTATGTCCCACACATCCCCTCGGACGGTCTCACAATGGTGGGCAACAGGAAAGACAGGGGCCGCTTCCGAGGCTGAATGAGATTTTGCTGCAGTTGAAGAAAAGACACACCAAACAATTTCAACAAACCGACTAAAGCTTTGCTGGTGCTCATGTTGCACAGGTTAACTTCTTATTCTTTATGCTTCAGCCGGCAATTACACGTGTGTCGTTTTACAAGGCTGACATCCTCACTGCTATGATAATGCTCTCTGATGTTAACAGAATCTGTCCCGTTTCACGCCGTGGCTCTCTTTTACAGAAGGTATGCGGAGCCATTCACCCACTTCTGAAGTACCAACTCAGCAAAGTGGGACGGTTTTACAATACATGGCAAGAAGAAACAACAAGGCAGCGCTGGAATCCACCAGTACTGGTCCGTAATTTTTTCTTTCCAAGACCTGAAGATTTTTTTTCTGCTATCTGTTACTTTTAAACATGCAGAGCAGCAATTCATGAAGAGAGTACTTAATTCAAGTCCACAGAAAAGGATGGTTGCTTTAAAGTGCATCTGGACTGCAGGGAAAATAGGTAGCTGAGATGTGCAGTGCCGTTTGATAAAACTGCATTATAATGATAACTGATACACATGAAGCCTTCTGTTTACTATGTTTCGGTGGCTCATCTAATGAAAAAACAGGAGCTTTCTACAGACTGTTGTCTCTCAGTTATTAATAAGGCATTAAATAGCCTCCCTGTTGTGAAGTTGAGAATAAAATTGAAAAAAATGGTACAGACAGCTCAAATAAAGAATTTGTCATGTCATTCATTACCGGCCTGGGAATGGAGTGGTTCATTGTTGTATTTTGCCAGAAGTCCAACATCTGGCTGTTCAGGAGGACTCCAGAGGGTGTTATTATTCCACTGCCAAAGGGGCGATTCAAAGAACTGAAAAGAAACACGAAGAAATCTCATAAAAATCCTCCCAGAGATTTCTGGACACCTCGAGGCTTTCAGGGCTCCAACTTTCTGTCCCATCTTGGCTTGACAGAGACTCTTCGGTAGTTCTTTAGGGCTGGTTAGATGTGAGGAGTGAAAGTCTCCGTGTACTTAGGAGCAGGAACCATGTGGGCGATAGCAGCTGTGTCCCTCCCTGTGTTTAAGGATTCCCCTCTAGGTGACAAATCTGTCTCCAGGCCCCCATCAGTCCCCAAATTTGGCCATCACCTCTTCTCCAGGGAGCAGATTCAGGCCAATCCAGACATGTTTCACTGTGAGAGGGCTGTAGAATTGCACAGGGCAGAGCAGCACCAGCTCACGCATCTCCACCCCGTGTTCCCCGTTTCTCCTGTTGCAGGACTAACTGGGACAGAGCAGCCCAGCTGCTCCAGGTCTGGTCCCATCCTGTCCTGTTGAACATGCTTTCTTCTCCCTGCTTCCACCCTCTGAGTACATTATGAAGGGAAGAAGTAAATCCTTTACCTTACAACTGCAACAATGAAGTCATCAGGTCCCATGACGAGGACCTGGCTAGCAGCAGGTCCACTCTCCATGGAGAAGCGAGGCATGCGGAGATCAGACGAGAAGGACTGGGAGTCATTAATCAGCTGGCGCAGGGAATTAGCTTCTGATTTACTTCAGCGATGAGGGAGGGAAAGAGGAAAAAAAGCCATGAGCCTAGGAAGCCGAACATCTCTTGGTCTCTCTGTGGGGGTACGCCTGCACAGCTACTGGTGGCGTCTCCCTGAGGGGGCTGGCACTGAGGACAGGGAGCTCTTTCAGCTCACCCGATCGAAGGAGACAAGATGGCTCAGTCCGCGCAGAGAGGCAACGCCGTGGACCTCCCAGGCTCTGTCTACAGTGGTAAACTCACCCCCGATGGACCAGGGGTGGCATCACCCGGCTGAATGCCAGTCCTCCAGGAGGAGGGCAAGTCAGGCCCAGCTCTGGCCACCAGCCGTGGCTAAACCTGGCTCTGAGGTGGGAGGCTTGGCTGAAACCCCAGACCTGGCCTCTCCCGCGCATCTGGGTGTACTGCAAAGGCACCGAGCCCCATGGTGGGGAAGGCAGAGCCAGAAACTGCATGTGTGGTCATGACCACATGGATGGCCATTTCTCTGACCTGCTGAGAAGGAATATTTAGAGGGGTGAGAAAGTGGGAGGAACCCTGAAGATCAAGCTGGCTCCAGGTAACTCTGTGTGAGGACATCCCACGACCCATCCCCAGAGCCCCATGGTATCAGCTGTGATCCTTGTGGGAAGAGTGAGCCCCAGGAGGACACTCAAGAACTGACCTTTCCTCAGTAAAACAGAGGTAGAAAAACCTCAGGTTTCCCTGTGCACTGAAAAGAGCAAATCCAGGAAAGATATCCAAACCATACACCTTGCAACTGTCGCCGTGCCTGTCAGCCTCAGACCTACCTCACCATGCCTTCTGCAGCGTGAGTGACGGACACATCATCAGATGGGTCTCCCAGGTTGCTGGCTAGACTCAGGGCTATTTTTAACGTCTAAATTGAACACACAAAGAAAGAAAGAAAGAAAGAAAGAAAAAGAAAAACATTTAGGTAGCCCTGGAAATACAACTTTTGATACTCCGAACAGGAAGAGGTATCTGGTCTCCTGGCACGTTGGCTAAAGCCTATGAAGAAAAATGTCTAAAAGGCTGGTCCTGGGAACACCTCAGTGCAAAGGGCTGCCACACATGGGCATGGGGACCAGAGGGCATCAGTCTGGCATGGCAAACTGTGTGCTGGAGGAGCCAAGCGTATCCAGCAGTGTTTGTACAAGGTGGAACATGCCTGGCAGGAGCTGACCAGCTGGCTCAGCCCAGCTCAGTGGTTCAGCTGCATTGCCAGCTGGCAGACAGGGTCACCAGGATGCCACTTACTTTCTATTTCCATTCCTGAGTGGTCACCACAACAGCAGAGATCACACTGAATCCCAGTGGGACAGTGAGTCCTGGGCTCGCCGTTGCTCCACTGGCGCAGCACCACTGCCGAGCGGAAATGAGCTATTCTGCTCACCAGCTGCTACCCACATTCCTAGTTGTAAGTCATTCAAAGTGTTTGAACAGAAAGTGTTAGTCCCAGCGCACGTAAGGGAATGATGGTGTAAAAAGAGGAAGGGATCTGGTTTCTCATACAGGCAGAATCCTGCCTAAGCCAGCCCATTAAAAATGGGAAGATGCAATTTCAAAAGACAGAGTTTGTCCAGCCCTGGTTTTACAGTGCGTAGCCAGAGGACAGCCACAAGGAGAAATGTGCTCTTCAATCAAGCCAGCTTGTGCCTAGCAGAAACGCACTAGACTGTCAGCTTGCAGGTCATGCCATTTTCATTCAAGATTCAAGACAGTACATTACCCTGCAGGTAGATAGCTAGATGTGACTTCTGTTTTGATATGTGCCACGCATCAACAACTTCTCCTGAAGTGTCATCATTTATCTTCTGATGTACAGTGTAGAACATGATTAACTTCTGGAGAAAGTGGCATTTCCACGAAACAGTCTCCTGACCACCATACCATATGGAGGATGTACAAGAGGCTTGGTGGCCAAGGAAGAGCTCCACTGAAACAAGCAGGCCACGTCCACCCCACAGGCACAGGTTAAGGACATCTTGGTCATGGCGGTCCCAGGGCTGGACTATCTGGTACTGACCTAGCACTGAATCTCAGCCATGTGATCCCAAGTAATCAGGGTTACACATCTTCTGAAGTGACTGCCCTTTATCTGGAGGTTGCTGTTCCTCAGCTGGGACATGATAACCAACGGGTGAAACTCTTGGCCTGGTGCAAACGCACAGCAAATAGATTCATCTAAAGCTTCCTGAAGAGAGCTCAGAAATAGCTTAGGTGAGTCAACCTTCCCTGCCTCTGCACAGGCCTAGCAGCATGTAACACCTCCAGTTGCACTTTTGCTGAGAGACAGTAACTTCCAAGCACCCACCATCCTGCCTGCTACACAGATGTGGTTACATCCTTCCTTAAAATTTGCAACTCGTAAAACCCAGCTGTGGATCTGTTAAGCACCTAAGAACATAACTCTGCTTACAGAGCAGGAAACAGAGCACTTGCTTGACTTCCTGGGAAAGTGCAATGTTTTGGTAGGGCTGACAGCCCTAGATACTAGAAAAATCACGATCTGGACCACTGAGATCATGAGGTGGGCTAAAATGTAAAAATTAAAAAAAAAAAAAAAAAGCGCGTTGGGTCAGTTTTTCTTGTCACCGCCACGTATAGGGTTTTGCTTGCAGCATCACATGGCTGACTCTCTTTGCAGTGCCGTAGCAGTGCTCCGGTATGGCCAGGACCACTGGAGCACAAGAGGTGGAGGAAATAGATGGGACCACCCTCAGCTGCTGTGGGGTCATTCTGAAGAGATGATTGCATAAAAGAAATGGGCAAAAGCCACAGTTTGTCCTTCTGAAAAAGCTCTGCCTAAGCAAGAAAGAGCTCAGCTGAGCTGGAGGCTCCAGCATCTGCACCTATGTGAGGCAGCACAGCTCAGATTTACACCTTAGCAGTCTATTTGCTCATTCTCCTCTGGGAATTACCTACAAACATTTTTGTACAACCAAGTAATAAATAAATTATTCTCTAGCAGCACAAGAAATTCAGCCAAATGTTGAACCTCCTCTTACCTCTGCCATCCAGTGCAAGATATTCCCTCTGGATACTTGACTTGTGATGTTAAAGCCCTCAAGGATGTTCAGTGCTGTGATCAGTGCAGGACCTGCATGTGGAGGTGGGGGACCGAACACAAGATGACCTGTGAAGGGAAGATGAGAGGAATGAAGCTGCTTTTGTCCGATACTGTCCAGTTATAATACTCTCCCATAAGCTAGTGTCCTTGAGGACAGGGAAACCTTTCCAGATTTGAGGGGAAATAATGGAAAGCAACATGATTTGAAAAGGATTTCCCAAAACGTTCCTGTTGTATCTTTCTGTTTCTTTATGACAGGTGAAGGAAGCCTAAAGCGGGATGCTTTTTTACATCTGAAATTCAGTTCTTGTTGGTTGGCTGGTTCGTTTCTGGACTGCAGTATGGAAGAATGGAGATAAAATGGGTTTGCACCATCACAGCTATAAGGAGAGTAAATACAGGGATTTCTGGAAAAGAATGACATTTTAGAAACTTTTTGCATAAAGTAAGTTTTTCGCCCTTGTAGATCAACTTTGGGAACTGTCTTCAGACGTAGGCACTACCCTATGGTCCGGCTTCTATCTAGACATCGCATCAATATGTGATCATGTTGCATCTTTACACTCTAACACTATCAAAATACCATCGGTCACTATCAAGGAAAAAACAGGCCTGTTTCAAAGCGCTGAAAACCTCCCAAACTGCCTACGATGCATCAGTGTCAGTAGGCAATAGCAGGAAACTCCCTGGAGGGCTTTTCTGCAGACGCCTCAGTGCAGCTTTGACTTCAACTCTTGTTAAATACTGTTGCCAGCTCTTGCCAGGTGAAGCAAACTTTTAATTGGAGTTGCATGGCAATGGGCCAGGCATTTACCTCGATAGACCGTGTGGACGGGATTCTCTACTGTGACACTGTAATTGCTGAAGTCTTCCTCCACCAAGACTCCTCCGTAGCTGTGGACCTGCGTAGGACAGCAAAGCAGCGCACACTGAGCAAGCTGGGTCAAGGCTTTCTGTGTTCCTTGTGCTGGCCCAGGTGAACACACACCAAACTGTCAGACAAGTACCATTGAGATTCCCGAGCCAAATGCCAGGTTCTTAAGGATACCCTGGAAATCTGTGCTTTCATGGCCTTGGCAGCCTGGCTCACCGTTCACCACTGCTGGAAGGCTCTGCACCTCACCGCCAAAAGCTCACCCACCCCATGGGTGCTCTGAAGACGTTCTGCCTACCCGTGAGGATGGGGACTCGCACTGCCTTGCAGCCTTCTCTCCCCTGGGTGGCAAGCATGAGTACGTTAAAGGTTATGAAGCATTTGAATACTGCCAGGATAAAAGATATATATGGATCCAGGAGAGAAGGAACCTGGGTGTAGGAGGTCACCATCACTAGTAATCTTTAGCATACAATTCCCACCCTATTTTTAATTATCTCAGGTGACAGTGGGTCTGCTGTACCCTATGTCTTTCTGTAAGACTCTCGTAGAGGTACAATTTACTGGGCTTGGTAATTTTCATGAACACAGTAAAGACGGGTAATTTCCTCCACTGCAGGTCTTCTGTGGTTGAGTAATGATGGAGATGAGGTAGGACCATCATAACTGCACTCTGCTAATCTTAAAATCCCCTGAAGCAGGTAATACTCTCAGTCAGCGTACAGGTGCTACTGTGCTCACGGGCCGACTCTTTCCTTCCAAGAGAAGCCACACAACCTGGTGAGAGGTTCTGCTGGGGTGAGTTGCTGCTATGAGTCCTCTGGATTTCCATGCAAAAATGGGCAAGAACAAATAACCTGTGCATGCGCTGATTTCTAAACTAGCCAGCTAACTTGGCAAGAAAACTCCTTCTCTGGCAGAAATGGATGAATCACTGCAGCAGGAAAGCTAACGCAGGGCACATTGTAGGGGCAGCATGTCAAACCACCCCAAAGCTGCAAAAGAAGATGCATCCCCTACGTGGGATCGCTGCCCCCTTCCCAAAGCAGTCCCAGAGAACAGGCCAGGTTGAACCCAACGTCTGAGATGAGCAGGCAGGTGCCTGTGCCAGGAGCTGGCTCCCTGGAGCTCGGCCAGCGCAAAGCCCGGGCGAAGCAGCGGGGAGTGGGGCAGGAGGAGCCTGATAGCACAGGAAGGGGAGAAGCCCTGGTCAGCCACACACTGCAGACACCATCTCAAATTCCCCAGAGAATACTTTTTTGCACCTATGCCTTCCCGCCACGGGATGGAAACAAAGGGTAGGGTGTTTTGGAGCTTTACTTGATTTCACCACATTGATGCCATCCTTTTGCTGGAACAATAAACCCTGTGGGAAGCCAGCGCTTTGCTCTGCTCTGCAACCAAAGCTGGAGTTGCACACTTGATCCCAGGGCTTGCCAGGGTCTTTGGCGTTGCAACCCTGGGCCTTGCTCCTCCACAGAGAGTTTGTGCTTCCCTGCGGCAGCCCTCAGGTCAGGGGAATGGGGTGATAAAGCAGGGTTTAGCTGTGGAGATGCACCACAAGCTTGGGACTTTTCCTGTTCCTCGTTCTCCACCTCTGCTGTGGTCCAGGTGAACCATAGGAGAAGATTTCCAAACACAGAGCTCATAAATGTCTAAAGCTTGAGCTGAATGAACCCATTCCAGATTACTGACGCCACATTGAAGGTGCATCGCTTGAACCACGGTGGTAGGGAAAAATGGTGCCACCAACCACCCTGACTACAGCTACACAGGTATAAAAGTTGGTTGTTTTTTTTTTTTACCAGAATAATTACTTTGTTTGTTGTTGCTACTTTTTCCAGAGCACCTCTAACAACAGGAGTTAAACTAGGGCAACCCTAAGTGGGACCAAGCCTTTCTGATCCTCTGCTCACAAGGCTCACAGTTTTATTTTTAAACCATCCTCCTGGAGTCTATATCTTACAGTACATTAACAAGAAAAATTTGCTTCTGAACAGTGGGACACCTCTCGTTATGGGAAAAAGGTGTTGTCACTAATACTAACACAGCCCAGAGGGGGTCTTGAAATTGAGATTTTTTTCCCTTCGAAAAAACAGTCTGCCCTGGTTATAGAGGAAATGGAGGTTTCAATTCTGTAGGCTGTGGAAGTGACCTGTGTGTCACTTACGCCACTGCAGTGACAGGGACAGGAAAGAAAAAGGAGGCTCCACGCATTTGTCCCCATCATTGTGCTGACACTTGGCTATGGCTTTTCTCCAGGTTGTCACCTTAAGCAGGTGACAGCGCAGGTGGCACCCCCAGCCCGGGCTGTGCCGTGGGGTCTGGGGCAGAACCAAAGACAGACATGGCTCACCTCGGAGATTATCTCCTGGGTCAAGTTTCCGCTGTAGAAAGCTGACACCCCTTCTGCCCCCACCAGCTCCAGGACGGTCGCGAGGTCCAGGCGCCTGACGAACATGCCAGGTAGCAAGGGCTGGCCATCCGGCAGGAAGATCTCCCGAAATTTGTCAGAATAGTTCAGGTCCTTCAGTTCACTTACGGCTTTGGCTGCAGGCAAGAAGGGGAAGGACATCCAGAAAAGCCAGGGTGCGGGAACGCGCAGGGGACCTGGAGTCACTGTGCGCCTGATGGGGATGTTGGAGACTCGCTGCTGCCTCTTGCCCTTTTTCAAAACTAGGGGGAGGCTGGATCATGCATCCATTAGAGCTGGGAAGGAAACCCAAAGAAACCCCAGCACCCTTCCCTGGCTAGCCCTGGGCAGCTGCCCAGCGTGGGCTGCTCTGACCTGTCCCTGACGAGCCCTGGGAAAGGGCTCCGGTTTTGCTGCCACCATGCTCTCCCCTTGCAGATCGTGGCTCACGTGTTGCTCAGCTCTCAACACCATCCACCTCCAGGTCCAAAGAGCCTTAACTTCCCATGAATAACCATCTACATCCCCAGCTGCCTCGCAGCTGAGCGCAGTGGCCAGCGTGCTCCTCCATGCTGAGCAGCCACCCTTGGCTCCCCATCAGGTACTCACCCAGATCGTGTGTGACATTAAACCCATCCTGGGCGACACCAGCAGCGAGGCCCAGCAGCTCGGACCATGGGAGTCTGCCAAAGGAGAAAGGACAAGGAGAAACGTGCCTTGGAGGTGTGCAGCAGGGCAGGGTGGCGGGGAGCAAGCGCAGGGCTCGGCTCTGCAGTCGGGGGCTCCTGAAAGACCAGGCTGTGGGGGCAGCGGTGGCCAAAAGGAGCACTGAGCTTTCAGTGGGTTGTTTCTTTTTAGCAGGATCATCCCAGTGCTCCACGATGTGCACCCGCGAGGAATGTCAGTGCAAGGACAGGGGAAGGGGCATCTCTGGAGCAAAATCTCAAGCCAGGCCCTGGCCCTGAGCAAGTCATTCAGATCCCTCCCTCCCTGTCCCAACAGGGCATCAAGGGCAGCCACACTTCTTAGGGTCCAGCTAAAGAGAGAATGAAAATACACAGACATGCATGCAAATGTTCTGCGCCTATTTCTAAGAGAACATTTATTGTCCGTCTTTTTAGTCAAAATTTCGCTTTGCAGAAAACCTGACCAAGCTGAATTCTTTCTTTTGTTAAATGAAGTACCAAAAAATGAACATATTTTTCCACAGAAGCCTCCAAGGACCCCTTAGCTAATGATTTTGACTGGTGGCTGAGAACATGGCCTGATGGCGAGGGCTCGTGTGCTCCCAGCTCCCCTGCGGGGACCCCAGGGCACAGCCTGTGCAGCACAAGGACAGCCCACCTGTGCCAGCCTCGTGTCTTACCTCCCGTGTAACTGGTGCGCCTGGTGCATTCCCTGTATCATGCCGGGCACCCCCACGAGCAGACCTGGCTGTAAAATAGGAAGGACAAAAAGGAAAAGTAGTCTCCTTCCCATGAGGACAGGGGACATGGTCCCCAACTGCAAGTCAAGGAGATGCAAGTCATGTTCACATGGGAAATGTCTGCATGGTCTTTAGGAGAGGGGAAGAGGTCTATGGCAACACACTAAATTAGGGAATAAAAGTTCTTGGAAGGAAAGAGGCAAATTCAATCCTGGTCTCAACCAGTTTGGTCAGGAGAAATAACTCAGCAGAATGACACAGGATTGTGCTCCTTCCTGGGACTCTTGTTCTCCCACCTCCCCACTGCTGGAGGGATGTGCCTTTTTAATCCCCAAGCCCTGCAGGCTACAGGCATTTTGGGGCTGCCAAAGAAGTATTTTCCCTGGACTCCCCATGTCTGTAGGGGCCGGGATCTCCCACGGTGATCTCCTACACCTCCTGTTGCTTCCCCAGGTAATTCCTCTTCAGCCCAAGAGTTGCAGGGAGAGGAGAGCTGGAGACATCAGCCAGCTACAGCCCTGGAGGGGTCAGCCGTGGGACGCTGGTCCTCACCTTTGTGTCCTTCTGCAGGTCCCCCTCCAGTGGGATGCCCAGGGGAGCCACCTCACGGAAGTCGATCACCCAGCTCCTGTTCTTCCGGATGTCATGGACCAGCATCACGCCACCCCTGCAGAGAGACGGGGGTCACAGCACGGCACTGGCTGTTCCTGCAACAGCCGCTGCCATAAAGCCGAAATGAAGAGTGCAGATGCCACTGGGGCTGGGGCCAGTCCCAGTGTGACGGAACCATCGTAGCAGGTCACCAGCCTCAGCGGTGACCCAGGGCTGGCCAGCGATGTAGGGGAACACTGCTGCCCTTTCCCAGAGAGCAGTTCAGGATAACTGGGCTGGGGCCGGTGCGGGACGCAGTCAGCCCCTGTGCTGAGCCTGCAGCGAGGCTGCATCGGTCCCAGCCAGCCTGGCCAGAGGGCCACTGGCTCTGTTCCACTGCCAGGCTGGGACTATCTGGGATTTTCTTTCTAATCCAAGCAGTTTTGCAACAAAACAGGGCTTTTGTTTACAACAGCAATCCATGGCGCAGGCTGGAGAAGCTATCAGGTGGCGGTGTTTTATGCAACGCTCCCGGGACCTCCTGCAGAGCCAAGAGCACCAGGCTCACGTGGATGCCACCCTGGGAATGAGGGCTGGGAGGAGGCCACCCCTGGCTGCCATGCCTCCCCCTGGCCGCTGCCTGAAGCCGGGCTCAGACCTCAGCCTCCTGTTGCAGCAGGAGCAGAGCTTATGGAGGGAAGCACTCAATCTCTGAAAGCATTGGGACTGAGCCCAGGGTGTTGCAAGCTCCTGGCACACTCGCAGAGGGGCTCGGCAGCCTGTGGTCACTTTCTCAACCCTCTCGAGCCTGAGGCTTGGACTTCCCTGGCAGCCACTATGGCAGACGCAGCTTTTCCCTCCCTGGGGGTCTCTGTCCCTTGCTGTCAACTCAGTGCACAGGAAGGGTCCCTGTCCCTGTGCAGATGTGGACACGTCCACTGCCTGATGTCAGAGACCTGGGACCAGGCGCTGGGACTTGGGCTACCATGAAGGCACGTCTCAGCTGGCGGGGAAACCACCTGCTTGAGAACAACCGCAGACAACAGCACAGGGGTGAGCGATCAACACTTACCCGCCAATCCCTGACGTGTGGGGGTTGACGATTCCCGCGCAGAGGGCTGAAGCGATGGCCGCATCTACTGAGGAGCCCTGCTTGTTGAGCACCTCTATGCCCAGCGCTGTGCAGCGGGCAGCGTCCGTGACCACGGCACCGCGGTGGAAGATCTGCCGGAAGAGGAGAGTGGTTGTGCCCGGGGAGGGATGCTGGGGCCGCCCAGATCTTCACCCAGTTCAGTGGGACCTAAAGCCTGAGGCCAGCGCCAAGGCTGTGGCTGATCTGCATTTTCAGGTTCCTCCAAATGCCAGTGGGAGTAATATGTCCCTTGGCTCGTCCCTGCACCAGGACAGCTGTGGCCGCTCCGCATGTAGCCGTGGCCAACAGCTCAACCGGCTTAGACACACTAAGCTGGTGGGCCACGTCTCACCCTGTCCTCCACAACACCAGAGCAGGGTCAGACTAATCCTCAAGAGCAATGGGCGACGGCATGCTGTCACTGCGCTGCAGCAATGCGGTCACTGGAAACGGGAATACAGCTGCAAAGAATGCAGCATGCCCCCCAGCACCAGAGCTTGTTCTCATCCTTCCCTGATGCCAGCGCCACTGCTAATGCAGCCACAGGAAGTTTTAAAAGGTTCATTTTAACCCTACGGTACAAATTGCAGCATCTCAGCATGCGCCAGAGCGGCCTTGGGAAGGGCCACAGCAGGCTGGCGGGCAGGACCAGCCCTTCCAGTGGTGCCACGAAAGGGGCTGCATTGCACAGCCTCCCTCCGGTGCTGCACCCCAGCCAGCCGTGGGGCCAAGCCACTCCACTCCCAACGGCTGCGTTTTGCATGCCAGTGAGAGAGCAATAAATGAAAAAAAAGCAAATCTCTTCCACGTGGACTTGCAGACAGCTCTGCCCTGCTGGGCGGCATATGGAGAAGATGATGGTGACTACTGGCTGCCCCTTGGCCCTTCTCAGTCTGGAGTACTTGGCAGGAGACGTTCTGCAGGAAGGTATGACCCCATGGCCATGCTGCCTTTGCTCTGCAATTTAGCACCAGTCTGTGGGACAGATTAGCAGGGGGATCAGCTCTGTTTTCAGCTATTCCCCTGCTTGGTCCTGGATGGATCCTTCCAGAGGTGAGCCTGGGCATACAGATCCAGAAAACTCTCTCCAAGTGGAGATATATGAAAGATGCCTACTGCTTAACTAAGGATTGCTCGCTGAAAGCACTCACATCTGGCTCAAACCACAGCTGGAGACACAGCAGCGGGGCTGCCTGTTTCCCCCTGGCAGCACCCCCAAACCTGCCAGGCACGGCCACCCACGCCCTGGCCGCAGGGCAGGCGCCGAGACCCCAGCTCGCCTCTCCGAGCACAACCCCCAGCCACAGGAAAAAGCTTTCAAGACAATTTGGGGTGGAATCACAGAGAGAGACTCAGCACCCAGGGTCTTACTGACACCGGCCGAGGCTCACCAGCACTTACCCCGCTAAACTGCTGGCAAGGAGGAAAGTTAGGGAGCTTCTCCTATTTTTGGAGCCAAGGCCCGACTGCAAAGCCACTGTTTCATCTTACCTGAGGGTCCCCAAAATAGATCTGCATGATCAGGGCCACCGTGACCCCCGTGGCGAAGGTCAGGCAGGCAGTGATGATGACAGTCAGCCCATCCTGCCGGCAGCTGCAGTCTCCAGAAAAAGGATCTTTGCTGGTCTCCTGGAGAGGGGACACGTCCTGGCTTCCCATCTCTGATGAGGATGAGGGCAGGCGCTGGAGACGCGCAGACTTCAGGAAGGAGTCTGGGTCTTTGTGGGCAGCAGGGAGAAAACAGGTGTTAGTTATTGAGCAACACGGGGCTCTTATTGCAGTGTTTACCCAGTGCTAACATTACACCGCGCCCCCTCCAGCAAGGCTATTACCTTCCCTATTGATCCCAGCTCTCAAGAGACTTTCTGGCTCAGATGCTGCTTTAGGTCATTTTACTGATCCCTTCCTTTAGCTCTAGTGATTCCAAACTGACTTCCCTGGAGACTAAGAGGGGCAAAACCCCCTGAATTTTGCTCCATTTCAGTCCATTCATCAGTCTTCAGTGAGGGGCCCACAGTTACTGCTCCGTTTGGACGGGTTCTTAACACAGCACTGACTTGCAAACAGGTCTCTGAAATGCAGCAGGACTGAAGAAGAGGAAATTAAGATATAAAGAAGAAAATCCAGCAGCCTTATTTGGAGCTATGCTTGAGCTAAAGCACCTGAGCAAAACAGAGGCGCAGCAAAACATGTGGCCTGGGCACAGGAAATACCTCTATGGAAGCACAGCAAAGTGAGGGCAGAGAGGAGCAAACCTGCAAACCGGAGGGCCTCGGGGCGTCCACCCGCTCTGATGGCAGGAAAGGCTCTGCTTTAATTTCTTGCTTCCTGCAGCTGACGAGGCCCACTGTGAAATGAAGCCGCTTGCTGAACGCCCAGCTCCGAGATGGCAAATGCAACGGGGCAGGGGTTTGCTGGGCATCTGCCAGACGGCAAACAATGCTCAGCAGGATGAAAAAGTCTCTCTCTTGCTCTGAAAGATGCCTTGAATCTCCGCTTGCATCAGCTGCTGCCTTTGTGGCAGGGAGGACACCGGCTGAGCGTGCCCTGCCTGCGTGCCGGCGCTGCGGGGCACACGGAGCTGCTGGTGCAGCCGTGGGGACATGCCCATCCCTGCCGGGCACCGAATGGGACCCAGCAGCTCAGGGCATCATCCAGGGCTCCTGGATGAATTTTTTCAGGGACTGCCGAGAGCCAGCGGGGGCTGCAGTGCCCCGCGCATCCGTGGTGGGAAGAAGAGGAGCACCGAGTGGAGAAGTCAAGATGAGAAGCTTGTCCCTCCACACAGGGGATGTTTCCTGGGTTTGGGGTAAGGGAGAAGGGAGTGAGCAGGAAACCCCGCATCCCCCATCACCCTGCTGTGCCTCCCCGTCTGCTCTGGCAGGCAGCATCTCCATGGGGACTGCCAGCCCTGTTCTTGCCATGACATTAAAAAGACCTCCTGGGTGCAACTCTCCTGGGGCCAGGTGGGGAGTTAGTTTTAATTTCAGTGATGCTGCAACCAGGAGTAAACCCCCTGCAGCCAGGGAATCCCCTGAGGGTTAATTTAATCTCGTTCATGCTGTGGTGATTTAGGAGCGCGACTGGGAAAGGCTCAGCTTTCCCAGCCTGTGCCTCTGAGCACACACAGAGCCCCTCACCGGCACGTCTGGTCTGAGTGAGCTGGGCCTGCAGCGTGCGGGCAGAGTGGGAGGCCTGGCTGGGGGGGAGCGATGGGCTGGGGGTGCCTCCAGTGGGGGCCACGACTGGCCTGGCAGGGGATGCTGTTGGGGCGGGATGTCACATACAGCCCCTGGCACCCCGCAGTGGGGCACCAGCCCCACCAGTGGGGAAACAGTGAGGAGTGAGCCGGGCTCCTCTGCCTGACCCCTCCAGGACGCCGTCCCTCTGCTCTGCCCCCGTAGCGCTGGCACCTTGGGCAAGTCACTTAGTCTCTGTGACCACTGGTGCTGCATGGGGACGGCAGGGCCGTGGTTTGGGGACGGGAGCGGCTGGAAGGGGTCAGTCAGGAACACGGAGGGCAAGGAGCAGCCTGCGAGGCCAACGCACAGGCACCTATCCCAACACCAATGTCCATGCTTGACAGAGAACCACCAGACCCTACTCGGCTTCCGTGGGGGCCGTGAAGGAGACGTGGCTTCACAGGGGAACCAACGCTTTGGGAAACCAGGGCCACCTCAGCTCTGGAGCCGCTGCAGAGGGGACAGCAGAGACTGGAGCCGCTCGCGGGCTCTGGCAGGCGCTGCAATGTGGGACCGTTTGCTCCTTTGGGGAGTCTGTCCCCAGCACCGACAGCACAACAGGGGCTTCCTCCTTTTAATGAGATCTTCTGGGCGGTAGAAACCAAAGGTCTGGGTTCCCTCCCTGCCGGTCCGGCAGATAACGTGGCATGGAGCAGCACAGCCGGCCTTTGCAACACGCACGCGGTGTCGGATGAGCGCGAGTTTCCACGTGGCAGGAGAGCAGCAGCTCCTCCAGCCACCCCACGCGCGGGCACCCGGGGAGACAGACCCCGCACCCGGCAGGGCGCCGGCACAGCCAAAACCGCACCAAACTCCGCTCGTGCTCCGCAGATGAGACAAGAGGCCTTCCCGCTTTCGGAAGAGCTGTTCCCGCAAACCTGCACGTGGCGGCTTCGCCCCGACAGCGCGGGATGGGACGGGATGAGAACGGGCAACGGGAGCTTCACCCGGCGGTCACAGCGGGACGGGGCAGAGGGCACGGGGCAGGTGGGGCCTGCTCAAACACGGGCCTCAGGGTCGATGGGGCAGAGACCTGCCCGCGGGCTAGGAAGCAGCCCCGGGGGTGAAGGGCAACGTTGCTTGTGACACTTGGAGAAACGTGACGTGGTGGAGGAAAAAACGTTTCTCTGAACTACTGCGAAGGAAGCGATCAGTTAAAAACAGGCAAAGGGTTTCCTCGAGGATCACAGGACCACCTGACTTTATTACAGCCGCGCACCCGGTGGGAGGGATGGCTAGCTCCGCGCCAAGCCCCTGGTACCTCTGGCTATCCTCCGTGCCCACGGCTCCTGGCGCGTCCCCGCAAGGTGACCCACGGGGCGGGGAACAGGAGGGCGTGGGAGCCCGGCGAGCCCCCGCTCCCTGCGGGGCGGGGGGCAGAGGGAGCCCCCGGGCCCGGCC
>WAAD01040469.1:0-12255 GCA_013389945.1 Fregata magnificens | reverse complement strand
ACGGAGCCGGGGCGGGATGGAGCCGGGGGCAGCCCCGGTGGGGCGGGAGGGACGGGGAGATAAGGAGCCGGGGCAGCCTCGACGGGGCGGGATGGAAGCGGGGGCAGCTCGGAGGGGAAGCGGCAGGACGGGAGGGGGCGGCTGCCCCGGGGAGAGCGGGAGGGAGCGGCTCCCGGCCGCCCCACCACTGCTGCGGTGCTGGAGCTGGTGCTGGGGTCAGCCCTGGGGAGGGGGCACCCAGCCCCGGTGCATCCCTGCCAGGCACCCCTCTGCCTGGGCGGGTGGGGAGGGCCTCTCCCCGGGGCCCGGCAGGGATGGCCCAGCTAGAGGAGGCGAGGATCGGTCTTGAGCAAAGTTCTCGGTAACGGTCTGCGATGACTTGGAGCTGGCACATCCCAGCTCCCCCAGGATGGCAGTGCTGCAGGAGCAGGTCCTGCTGCCCGTGTCTTTACGCACCTCCTGGTTTGTGAGAGCTGTTCCTGTCTGGAACATCTGCTTTTCTCCCAAGTCTTTTTGCTGATGGCCGGAGCCAAGATCCAGATGCACGCGTGATGCTCCAGAGATCTCCCTAGTGACCTGTAAGCCGCTTCAGGCAATAAACTGTTGTAATGCAGAATAGCTATATTTAGCTTTTTTCCCTCAGTCTTAAACACAGAGGAACGTTGTGTTTTGTTTAGCCTTGCCCATGAAAACTGGAGGTCCTCTTGGCTTCCCTCCCTGCATGCCCTTTTGGTACAAAATGTTACGACTGTGATAAAAGCCAGGGAGGCTCTAAAACATGGATGTGTAGGAGAAGGCGGCGGCTGAAGCAGCGTTCTTTGGAGCGGAACATCCCCAAGTGTCAACAACCACTGCCGCTGACCAAAGATGGTTGGGTTTCTTTAGTCACTTGAATTTTTTTTCTCTCATCACTGGCAGGCTCTGTGCGGCTGTAGGAGGAGTTTGCGGTCACCTCCCCCTCTGAGGCGCTGCGACCAGATTCCCCCACCGAGGTGAGCCCCTTAATTCTCCTGGGAAAATACCAAACCCAGTCCAGGGCATGTTATGCTGGTGGCCCGAGGCCATGAGGACCTTCTGCCCCATGGTCCTGTTTCCCAGCCTCCCCGGGCATCACAAGGGTGCTGGGTCTTTTGCGTGGTGACGGCGTCTGTGCATGGTCTTCTCGTGGTGGCCCCAGAAGTTGAGCTTTGGAAGGGTCTGTGTGTGCCACATGGGCGTGGTGAGGTCCTTGTCCCCTAAACTTGGTGGGAAGAAGCTAGCCCAGAAACCGTCTGCCGAACTTGCAGATGAGCCCCACAGCAGCGCGTGGGCCTGGCCGGGTCCCCAGCGTGGGGTGGGAGCTGCGGGAGGACTGGGATGAACTACCCCTCCTGGGGATCGCTGCACACTTAGCTCTGGCTCCCTGATGCTGCCCTGCTCCTTCCCATCTGCACATGAAACCTGCTTGCTGGCTTCAGTGCTGGTGGCTGTGGCTGGTCTAGGGACACAGCCCAGGGCTCGGGTTCTGCCTCCAAACTCCCTTTCCCACATCCATCTCTAATAAGGACAAAAAAGGAGCAGAACGGCAGCGTGCCTCCCATCCTGCAGTGCCGAGCGGGACGGGGGGCTCCTCCTGCTGCTCCTGGTGCCTCTGGCCGGCAGTACGGCTCCCCCAGCACCGGCACCCCTCAGCAGCAGGGATGGAGCTGAGCAATGCTACATCCCAAGGGCATCCTGAGCAGGGCTGTGCTGGAGGAAAGGGATGGTTTAGCAACAAATTAGGCAGGGAAAATGAGCTGCTCCCTGCTCACTCCTCCAGCGTACGACAACCTGGTCTGTGTGTCCCACCGGCTCCGGAGGCAGGATGACCGCTCCTGGGTAGTCCTGGTGCTGGGAGAGGTGCCTGGCAGACAGCAAGGCTTTACGGGTGGAAGGATGCCCTGGCAGCAGCACTGCCCTGCAGCTTCCTGTGCCAGTGTGGGATGCTGCAAGGTATCACCCACGCTGGCCCTCGTGCTGCCCTGGGAGAGGGGATGGGAACTGCTGCCTGTGCTGGACTACACCCCCTGCGGTGCTGTAATGTGTCGAGGTGTGGCTGGCCATGCGTTGTGGAGGGCCAGTACTTGCCTGTTAGTAAACGCAGCTGTGCTGTGGCTCGCTGGTACTTGCAACTAATTTTGGGAAGAGCCATTGGGCAGAGATTTAACCACAGTCCCCCCAAGGGGCCATCGTTCACCCTGCAGGGGTGTCCTCTGGGACAGCCCAGGCTGTTTGAATCGCTCTTTCCCTACCCTGACCAAAAGCGTCCAGCAGATGCACATCATGCATCTCGCTGCCGGGATCTTGTGGCGGAGAGGAGCCCGCTGCGAGCAGGAGATGATGTCCCTCTCTGGCTATGCTGGAGACTGCAGGGCAGCCGCATGCAGTGCTGGAGCCTTGTCAGCACTTTTAGAGGTGACTCCTGCAGTTGCGTGGACAGCTTTGGAGGGGCCACCCTTGGGAAACCCTTAGCAGCATATCCCGGGTGATCGTAGCTTCTGAGTACACGGGAACACCCTGGGCCCTGGGGACAGGCTGCTGCCACCGCAAGAGGAGCTGCCCCGTCCCCTCCTCACTGGGGCACCCCTCCTTCGTGCCAGCCAGGCCTGCCACAAGCCCGCTCAGCCCACTGGCCCAGCAGCAGCTCCCCGCTGTTTTATTTTTCAGCTGGGATGGTGAGCTGGAGCAGCACAGGAGAAGATGCAGGTTAGGGAAGGGTGGAAGCTGGCAGGAGGGAGGAGGATGGGGACGGGATGGGGCCTGCCTGCCCTGGCAGCACTGCGATGCACCTTTGGCTTATCCCACCCTCCCCAGCATGGTCAGGAAGCCGCACCAGGACGGAGTTGCTCATTTGGTTTTTACCAAGGAGGAAACACCTGGCCATTTATTTTTCTGGTAACTGTGGGTCTTTGCTCTTTCTCTTTAAAACTGAACTATTTCCTTTACTAACTTAGGAGCTTTTTTAAGCCAGCCCTGTGGCCCCTTGGGTCTGACTCTCAGGTGGGGAAGGCACAAGCCCGGCGGTGCAGGAGGCAGGGAGATCGTCTTGGCAGGAGCAGTGGCAGAAGGACGAGGGAATAGGGGCAGCCGGTGACGGGGCGAGTGTGGTGATCAGGTCGGCGCATGGCTTTTGTGCCAGGCTGGCTGGGGTCTCACCCCAGCGCTAACCTCCTCAGCTCTGCTGCCTGAGATCAGCAGCTCCTGGGCTGGAGCAGCGCTGGGTTAGGGCTTTCAGTGGGGGGCGGCAGGAGCAGGACCAGTCTCTGTGAGTTTCCTTCTTGCCGAGGAGGAAGCCGGAGGTTTGGCAGCTGCACCCATTGGCTCAGCTGACCCCACCCCAGCGTGCAGGGCATCATGGCCGGGCATTCCCTGAAATGGTCTGAGCATCGGGTTTTTGGGAATCCCAGAAAGCATGGGCTCGAAGACCAAGGGAGCGCGGCCATCAAGCCCTCATGCAGAGCACGGATCGCCCCTGTCGAAACAGGCCTCGCTGCAAATCACTTCTGTCTCATGCAGGAGGCACCCTTCCCCGCACTGACCCAAAAAAGTCTCTTCCCAAGTTCCAGCCAGTCCAAGGAGCTCTGCTAACAGCAGAGATAGAATGATTAGGAGATGACCAGGCCGAGCTGGACCTTGGGACCAAGCATCCTTTCAGAGCGTATTTTGGACCAAACAGCAAAACCATGTGCTGTCAAAATCACACTTAATCCCCCTAATGAGAACCATCTCTCTGGAGAGGGTGCCAAGCCGTGCTTCTGCTGCTGGTCACAGCCAGGGCAGGGTAAATATTTGGATAATATTAATTCATGTGGTGAGAGCAAAACTCCCGCTTATTTCTCTAGTCTTCTGCTAATAATTCTGCTAATAATTTGGCGTGTTTTGAAAGCTGAGCCCAGTGCCGTGGGCCAGCGGCAGAGCTTTTATTGCTGGCTCTGGCCCGGCACAGCAAAGTTGTGGTGTTCAGCTGAGCTTCCCAACGCTGCTGCCCTGGGGGTGGTTACGGGCCGGCAGCGCACGCAGGTGTCTGGCAGGGCATGCAGAACGAGGCTGTCCCGTTGCAAAGAGCTTCGTGGTGCAGCCGTGCTGGAGGAAGCAGCGGGCAAGAGATGGGCTGTGGGGGGTGAGATCTCCTGCCCACCCAGCCGTGGGCATGGCTGGGCTCTCCAGTCCTGCTGCTCTCCTCAGTCTCCATTCCCTGGCTGGTGACAAACGTCTCTTTCCTGGTGAGCACTGAGAAAGGACCAAGTGTTTGGGGGATGGCGGGGTGATTTGATGACTGCTGTTAGGCGCTGGGTGCCAGCCAGGGCAGCTCGGGCAGCGCAGGGGAGGGGGCTGAGGGCAGTGCAGTTTCCATCCCAGTGCCTGTAGCCACGGGGGCTCATGGGGGACGAGGGGGGGACTGTCTCCTGGGGGACATGGAACATGTCCCCTGCAGATGAAGGGCCCAGCTTGGGCTCGGTGGGTGCTGCCAGGCTCTCCGGCGTGGTGCACCCGCAGCGGGGGGAGAGTCCCCAGCCTGCCCTGAGCTTGGCTGGGGACCGTGGTGCTGGGCAGCCCTGCCAGCTCCGACACCGTAGCTGGGATTTGGCACTTACCGGGACCCCCCGGGATGTCCTTCCAGCGCAGCCCAGCTAGGGGAGCCTGCGGACCGCAGCAGGGTGGTGGCTGCTCCAGCCCCCGCCTCTGCAACCCCTTGAAAGAGGGTAGCAGGAGGGGAGGGAAAGAGCTGGAAAGCAGGTACGGTCTGAGGAGTACTGGCAGGAGCTCTGCGGGTGCAGGAGAAGGCTGTTCGCTCTGCCCTAGTCTGCGCCAGTGCTGGGGTCCCGCTGGGAGGGATGCTCCCCAAGGCCCTGCAGTCCCCCTGGGTGCCTCAGCATTAAGGACCCAGCTGGGAAGCGAATCCTGGAGCAGGACGCCCAGGGTGGCCAGACCAGCCGGACACAGTTGCTGGTGTGCAGTTTGCTGGTGTTGGTTTGTGCTGCTTCATGTAACATGACGTGGCTCCTTAACTGCTCCGTGTCCCCTGCCAGAGAAGGCAGGAACCCAGGCAGCCCTGCTGCCTGCCGTGGCATGGGGCACACAGCACAGCAGAGCAATAATACTCTGCTCTTCTCCCACAGAATTCATTCATAATCCATCAATTTAACATTTCCCCACAACTGCTCCCCATGCCAGATGCTGACCCAGATGGGGAAACTGAGGCACGGGGCTGCGTATGAGGGAGAAATGGCTGCGGTAGAAACATGAGGGGTCTGAGCAGCATCTCTCCTTTGGGCTGACTTCACCCTGGACATTCTCGCAGAGCCATGCTGAGCTGGCAGCTGATGCCATCCCTCTGCCAGGCTGGTCTTTGCTGGCATCTTGCTGAGTTACGGTTGGCAGGGTTCGACTGGGAGAGGTCTGAGCATTCCCCTCTCAGGCAACATCGGTGGTCGCTGGGGGTTCTGAGCATCCCATATGGATCCCGTTTGGGTCCCGAGCAGCCATGGCGCAGGGTGTCTTAAATACTCACTGCATCCCTCAGCCTGGCAGCATGGGGGGATATCACCAAACCCCTGCTCGGAGGCTGTGAAGGGGCTTGGGTACCTCCTTGGGGTGGGAATGGGCTCTCTGCTCCAGCCCAGCTCTGCTGGGCGCTCACCAGCACGGGCTGGGGGCAGGACCCCCTTTCAAAAGACCAGGTTTTCCTGCTGTGGTCCTGCCTCGGTAGTGCTTGGGGTCTGCATGGCCCCTTTTCCATTCCCCATGGGACTCGCATTGCCCCAGCCGAGTCCCCAAAGGTCTGTCCATCCCACTGCTGCCCCCCTCTTTGCCCCTCTGGGCTGTTCCCTTCTCCTGGCATTCATTACCTGTAACAACAGCACCAGTCCTCAGCGCCCCACGGACCTGGTGTTGCTTGGCCACTCTCCCCCCGCCCCGCGGGGGCTCTGCAGCCCCCCAGAGGTCCACTAGCCCTCTCTCCCCTCCACTTTGGGGCCCTTCCCGTGGGCTCCCAGGGCAGAGTGTGGGGCACACCCGGGCATCGCGGTGGGGAGGGAGGCGGCGAGCGGCCTTTGGCCAGGCGGACCCGGCGGTGGCGGGAGGTGGGATGGATGGAGCAAGGATGGAGGGGGAAGGGAGGCGGTGGTATGTGAGGAATGTGCCCGGAGCAGATAACCCCTTCCCGCTGGGTGCTGGGTGCTGGGCGAGCCCACCTCCCGGGGTCGTGGCCGGGGGCTGCTTTTGCGAGGCGAAATGGAGGATACCAGGGAGACCCATCGCCCCGGGAGCTGGGCTGGGGAGCGCTGGGGAGAGCCCTGCCAGAGGAGGAGGGGACACCGGGGGGGGGGCATGGCTCCCTGTGCCCAAAATGCCGAGGCACCCGTCCCCATGGCCTCCCTGGGACTGTCGGCAGTTTGGGGATGCTGGGTGCTGGGCTCCGCATCTCTCCCTGTGCCTGGGATGCAAAGGGGACAGGCGGCAAGCAGGTTTGGGAGTCTGGGGGCCGAGGGTGCAGGCAGGGAGCCGTGCCTGCAGCCCGTGGGGACAGCCCTGGCGAAGGGGTGGCAGTGAGCGCTGCCTGCTCTTGTGACTTTCCAGGGGACTCATTAGAGCCTGAGTCTCGCCTGTGCCCATGTCCGACCCTGCGACCACCTTATCTCACTGTTGCCAAACTGTGTGACAGTCAGGGAAACTGAGGCATGGGACTGGAGGTGCCAGGAGTTGTGTGTCCCTGCCTCTGCTCCAGCCCCCCAGTCTCTGCCTGTCCCCAGCCCTCCTGACGCTCCTGCCTGCTGCCCTGCCCTTAGGTACCACCCCAGCCGCCAAGATGTCCAGCAAACGTGCCAAAGCCAAGACCACCAAGAAGCGCCCCCAGCGCGCCACCTCCAACGTCTTCGCCATGTTCGACCAGTCGCAGATCCAGGAGTTCAAGGAAGCCTTCAACATGATTGACCAGAACCGCGACGGCTTCATTGACAAGGAGGATCTGCACGACATGCTGGCTTCCCTCGGTGAGGAGATCCTTCCCTCGTGCCTCCACGTGTCCCTCAGCCCCTCTGCCCTCAACGCCTCCTCGGCAAGTGGGAAGAGCTGCTGGGTGACCTAGTGCCTCACACCCAGCATTGAAGACCAGCTTTGGTGGGGTGCCATTGAGGCACAGCCCTCCTGCTTTGGGCCAGCCCGATGCTGGCTGGAAAATCTGGGCGGGGATTTCTCTGCTGGCACCAGTTGACCATAGAAGGGGCATTTATGGAGGGCAGCTCTTTGTTGTGTTGCTTTTACAGCCGTGCTCCCTAGAAAGCAAGAGACCCTTGGGGCTGGAGAAGCTCTGCCCTAGGAGCAACCACCGGCCACAGCCATTGAGTGTTTGAGTAGTCTCACCCCAGAATATCGCCTGGGGTTGTCCCCTGCGGGACAAAGCCTTCCTGTTGCTCTCAGCCTGGGCGACAGAAGAGGCCGGTCCCTGCGCCGGCATGATATCTTGGCCTGTTGAGACTTGCAGGTCTGGCCATGCTCCCCTCCCAGAGCCTGTTCTCCTTCGCTGCAGGCCACGGCTCCCACCTCCCACTCCCTGCGGTACCTCTGCGGCGCTTTGGGAGGTCTGTCAATGATTGACCTGGCAGCCAAACCTGTTCTGGAGGTCCTGCCTGGCCATGGGAGGGACCTCCCTCCTCCCCGTGAGCCATAGCTCTGGGAGCAGAGAGGGGCCGGACGCTGGGGGCACGGGGACCTCAGCAGAGAGTGTTAAACCATCCCTGGTGCATCCATGGTGGGAGCAGTGCTAGGGACATCAGCAGCATGAGGCTTGTGTGCGGACATTGCTGCCCCTCCCGTCGGGCCGTACTGGGTGTCAGCTGCCAGGGGAACGGGGAAAAGCTGTGGGTTTAGTTCCCAGTAACCCCCAGATGAATTCCTGCATCACCCTTGAGGCTGAGCCTGGCAGGGCTTGGTTCCAGGTGGCCTCCGGCAGGGATTAAAGCATGGGGAGAGATGCCGGGGTGGGGAGCACCAGGCACTGCGGAAACCCCCTTCCCTTGTTTGTGGGGTGGGTGAACATGTGCCAGCAAATTCATTTGCAATGAAAAAAACCCCATCCGGCTGGGTGCGTGGGCTGGCCTTGGGGATGGGTGCTGGGGGGGGGGAACAGGGCCCTGCACCCACACCCCTGCCTGTGTCCGGCAGGGAAGAACCCCACCGACGAGTACCTGGAGGGCATGATGAGCGAGGCGCCTGGGCCCATCAACTTCACCATGTTCCTCACCATGTTCGGGGAGAAGCTGAACGGCACCGACCCGGAGGATGTCATCCGCAACGCCTTCGCCTGCTTCGACGAGGAGGCGTCAGGTACAGGCACTGCCTGCACAGCCCCATGCTGCCTGCCTGGGCGCTTTGCCCCTGGGGCACGCAGCCAGGATGAGGGCTGGGGACCGAACCCTTGGGGACAGTCCCCAAGCAGCTCCAGAGCTGGGCAGGGGTGTGTTTAGGAGAGGTGGGGAAGGTCCTGCTGCTCAGCCTCCCACGGTGTCCCCTGCTAACGCCACCCCCTGCCATCCCTGCAGGCTTCATTCACGAGGACCATCTGCGTGAGCTGCTGACCACCATGGGAGACAGGTTCACCGACGAGGAGGTGGATGAGATGTACCGGGAAGCACCCATTGACAAGAAGGGCAACTTCAACTACGTGGAGTTCACCCGCATCCTGAAGCACGGGGCCAAGGACAAGGACGATTAGAGCCCGGGGCCGCTCACCCCCTCTGCCTCCTCCTGCGCACGCCCCCCGCCCCTTGGCCCCCCTTGAGGCCCCACAGCAGGCTCCCCCCATGGGAAACACCTCCCAGGACCAGCACCCCGCCTCGGGTCACGCTTGGAGGGGAAGCGCTCCCGTCACTGTGCCGCTGTGTGCCCATCCATCAGCCCCAGACCTCCCCTCCCATCGCCTCTCCCACCCACAGGCTCGCTCCGCTGGGACCCGCAGCCTGTCTGTGACCCCCCCAAGCAGCTGTTGACCCCCTCGAAGCCACCATGCCGCTGGTCCCTGGGGCTGGGGTGAGCATCCCAGGTGGGCTCTGGCCTGCGGGGATTTTGGCTCACTTGAGCCCGAGTGATCCCCATCTCAGGGCCGTAGCACAGAAAGAAAGCATCTCTCCCCTCTCCTCCCGCACTCCCTTCCTTCATGAAAGAAAACCCACTTTGTTTCCTCCCCCCTGGCTGTTTTATGGCTTTAGAGCCTGTGATCTGAGGGATTCGGGAAGCTGAAGCGACGTACAAAACCTGATGGGTGTGATATGGAGACGTGCTGTGTGTGGCTCCCTCGGGGACCGGCACCATGCCGTGCCATGCTGCCCGCCTGCCTGGCGGGTTTGGGGGGCGGGTTTGGGTACCGCATCTCCCCACTTTGCTGCCATTGCCAGCTGGGGCCCCTTCCAGCAGGGCAGCCTGTTTTTGAAGCCAAATTGCTCCCAACCCGCGTAAAATCAGTTTGAGCATCATTTTCCGCCTTTGCTGATGGGATGAGGGTTGCTCTGCTCGGCCCCCGCATCGGGGTGGGCGAACGGATGGGCTGAGATACACTTGGCAAGGTGCCGGCCACACTCCCCCCATCAGCTGGTTCGGGGTCCCAGGGGCTCAGCTACCCTTTTGCGTCACCCTGAGCGGGCAGGGGTGGGGGTAAGACACAGGGAGGGTAAGAAATAGGGAGGGGGCTTGTCCCCTCGGTTTGGTTATTCATCACCACCCTGACAAGGGTGTGGGTGTGCGGGGGGCTCCTGCCTTGCAAAGCTACTGTCTTAAGTGCTGCTTGAAGTCAGCCCATCTCCCTGCCCTGGAAGGATGAGTTTCCTGCATTTATTTAAAATGAGGGAAAATGTGACGACAAACTCACAGAACCTGGCGAGGGCACAGTGCGTGCCTGAGATGCTCCCAGTGCACTGGGAAAGCTTGGACAGGGTCTGTGGGAGCTCCGTGGGCGCATGCTGCTGGGATCAGAGGGGTCAGCAGCCCCATCCATGCTCAGAGACCCGCCAGGCCCCAGCCGATGCTCTCACCTGGGAGATGACCCACAGTTGAAAAGCTGCTTCTTGGTTCTCGGTGCTTCTATTTCCCAGGCACCACCAACACAAGGAAAGGTGATCAGGGACACAGTGACCTGAAAGGCTGAACACATGCTCTGCCGGGGAGCTCCCCAGGGTCATGACTTGTGCTCTGCAGCAACAGCCCCAAACCAGCCCACCGCCAGGCTCGTAGATGCCAAGCTCCTTCCCTAATTCCTTTATTCCCCAGTGTACCAGGGAAAATCTACAGTTCTCCCACTTCCAGAGCAAAGTCGTAGGCCTGGAGGCTGCTGGAGGGCAGGATGCTTTTTAAAAAGCCCCCTTCACTGGGATGCATGCCAAAGTGTGTCTCACAGACATCACACTTTGGGGCAGAAGGGCTGATGCTGGAGATAAACCCAGTGGCATGGGAAAGGGCCTCCAGCTTCTGCAAGGTCTCTGCCATGCTGCAGGCAAACTGTCTGCTGGAGGCAGCTGCATCCAGGAGCGATGTTCAGCCCCACTGACCGCAAAGGATCAGCTTGTGTGACCAGCCCAGGTTCTCCCAGTGTCGTGAGTGGGATGGACTTGGTGGCTGGCCACCAGCAGCTGCGGGCACTGCTGGCCCCCAGCAGAGAGCTGCCAGAGGCTCCAGCGTGGGGCTTTCAGAAGCCCTGTCTCAAGCAGCTACTAAAGCTGCTGCCCCCTTCACCGGCATGGCCGTGGTTACACCGCAGGACTCGCAGGAGAGGGCATCCTTCAACCCTGATGCCAGCGAAGTAGAGGAACTTTGTTAGTGGACACTGGGGTACATATGAGAAGAGTAAATATGGCCCTTGGAAAAGAGAGTGCTGCCTCCCCCACCTCCTGGAGCTCTTTGCAGGTGGATCAAGAAGTTATTTGGGTAACAAAGATGGGGCTGTCTTGCAGGACTTCAGAGGCTGAGTGAAAAGCACCGAAATGCAGGGGCAGTTGTAGGTGGGTTGATGGAAAGTGAAGCACGTGGGGAAGATCAACCCTGACTTCATGCGTGAGACAACAGGCTCCAAGTGCCCCGAGACAGCCCCAAGGAAAGGTCAGAGCTCAGCGGCTGTCAAAATCAAGAAAAAAAGGAGAAAGAAAATCACATGCTAGGAATTACTCGGAAAAGAAGGGAGATTAAAAGAGAGACCACTGTTCGGCCGTTGCCTAGGTTCTTTTATTGCCCACACCTTGAATATAAAAAAGAGAGAGAGTCAAAGTGGAAGCATCCTGAGAAGGGCAACTGGGAGGTTTGGCAGCACAGACCAGCCTCCACCCGAGGAGGCCCCGGGCAGGCAAGGAGACGTGGGAGTGGGGTGGCAGCGTGGGGATGGTGCTGCTTCCCACCCCTCCTCGGGCTGCGCATGGGCATCACCGGACATGCAGGAGCCACGTCTGCCTCAGAGCTGGGAGCATCTCTCCCACGGGCTCTGTTCTCACCCACTTTCAGCACCTGCTTCTAGCCACAGTGGGAGGCAGGACCCCGGGAGACATGCCAGTTCATCCAGCAATGCTCGGAGCCCTTTGGTTAGAGGTACTAACTGAGCCCCTTCCCCGGTTTTGCTCAGCTGTTGGCTTCCTGGCATTGCCAGCGGTGCAGAGGCCGGAGGGAAGCCTTGCCGATCACATCAGCTCACATCGTCCATCAGCTGATGCTCCTGGGAGGCCCATGGTGCCACCAACACAAGCAGATGGGGGCAGTTCTCCTGTGCTGTCAAGTGTGCGTTCCCCAAAAACGCTTCACCTGCTTTGGTCAACCACTTCATCCAAAGAGGCAGAAAGAAACATCAGCAAACCCCTGGGCCCATGTGAACCTCATGAAGTGCAACACGGGCAAGTGCAAGGTCCTGCACCTGGGTTGGGGCACAGACTGGGGGATGGATGGGTTGAGAGCAGCCCTGCGGAGAACGACTTGGGGACACTGGTGGGTGACAAACTGGATGTGAGACAGCAATGTGTGCTTGCAGCCCAGAAAGCCAAGCGTGTCCTGGGCTGCATCACAAGAACTGCGGCCAGCAGGTCGACCTGACCTGACTCAGTCATTTCAAAGGTATTAAATAGCACCAAAATAAAACCAGACACTTCATTTCAGAAGTGTTTGCTGGGGGGAGGAGGGCACCAAGTTAAGAAAATAACCATCCTTTTGGGTCAATCTACAAGAGGTGCTCACAGTGGAAAAGTGTTTCCTGATGTTCGGAGGGACCCT
>WAAD01040467.1:0-35831 GCA_013389945.1 Fregata magnificens | reverse complement strand
AGCGCGATGCGCCCCGGGCTGAGCTCTGCGGAATAGCGCGGCCGCCGCTCGCTGTCCGCGGGCTGGGGGCGGACGGACCCGACCGCTGGCAATTCCCTATTGATGTCCATGAATGCAAACACCATGATTTTCATGATCCTGGGCGCCTCTATCGTTATGGTAAGAGATTTTGCTTATTTCCCTCCCCTCCACCCCCCCCACTGTCCCTTAGCCTGTGCACCTCTGTGTGTATGCGTGTGTGTGTATGTGTGTGTGCCCCATTAAACACCAAAGATTATTTTCTTTACGACTGCTTCAGTCTTTGGCAATCAAACTAGAGTCAATGTTTTATTCCATCATCCAGAGTTGACCAGATGCCTTGGTTATGGGCTCTTACAGGCAATAGCTTGCTTGATGGACATGAATGCGTTGTTGGACAGATTTCACAATTACATCTTACCGCATCTGAGAGGGGAAGACCGAGTTTGTCACTGCAACTGTGGAAGGTAAGTTACCCGCATAAGATCTCTCCCGCCTGCCCCCCCCAGGCCCCTTCCCACCTCATCTCATTGGAAAGGCACAGTGAGGTGGTGGCCAGCGGCAGGGTGCTGCTGGCTGGACTACCATTTTTGCATTCTGGCTGTGTCTCACCTTCCTCAGCGGCTCCTGCATGAACACCGGGGGGGTTTGTTTTTCTGGAAGAAGAGTTTTCCGTGGACTGGAAGTCCATTTTTCTTTGTGTGCATGCTTGTGTATATGCATCTGCGAGCCCTGGGAAAGTGAGTAACTTTCATTTAAACGCTTGTCATTTTGCCTTTGTTGTCATTGGGCTGTGTTGTTTCTCAGTGTGTTTGTGGTCTGGGTGTTGCAGTTGGTGGTTGTGTGGCTTAAAAGGAATGGGGTTTGGAGAACCCAGGGGCTCTGTGTCCAGGAAGGAGTGTTACTGTCTAGGACAGTGTCACTTTGAGGCTTTGTAATCTTTGATCGGCATTTAATTCTCTATGGCTTTTCTCCTGAGAGTTGTAATGTTGCTGGACAGAGCACATGGAAGTAGCTGATCTGTGCTTTTGTGGAGTGTTTAGTAAGCTGAGAGCATCAGGGTGGATTCTATGACAAGAGTAATGCCTTTGCTGTGTACAAGTTTATGACTGGACAAATACCCACCTCTCTCCATGGCTGTTTGGCAATGCTTAATTCTCCTAAACAATGTAGCACTTCTTGTGTTGTGTGTAATCACTGAGGTGCTCAGCTTGTAACTGGGCTTTGGCTGCTCTCTGCGTTAGAGCCTGGGGACTGAGTTTTGGGGAGGTGAATTTCTCTCTTCTCTATGGGACTGTTGTCACTGATCCTTATTCTGCACTCCTAGAGGCCCCGTTCCCCTCCTGTGCCTGGTTACTCACTGCCTGCTGGAGAGTTTCTTGTCTGTGGGCGAGTAAAGCAGCATAAGGCTGCGCCAGCTAAAGGACATGCTGGGGGAGCCCTCCCCTGCCACATCCAACACTTAGATTGAGCTTTACTCCTCTTTGAGCTGCCTCTGGAACCGGCTGCATCCTGTCTCCCAGGTGTCACATCCCTCTGGTGTCCCTGGTGTGGAAGCTAAGCTGAAACTGGGATGTGCATAGCTTAATGAAGGGAAACTGCTTTGCCCTTCCACTCTGCTTCATTCACCAAAGGTGGTCATTACCTTTCTCCCCACGGTTCCTCCTCAGACCCCTGTGGCAGAACAGCAAAGAAGGTACAAGCAGCACCTCTACAGCCAAATGCAGCCAGGCACTGAGTGATCTAGTAAGCAGACCCTAAATACCTGGCTGCTTGGGCGCCTCAGGCACCTCTGTGTTAAGGTCAATGGGGAACACTGTGCATGAGAAATGTCCACAGCATCTTTGACCTTTTTGGCAGGGACTGGCTTTTCTTAGGTAATTTTTTGTAGTCTTCTTCATGTTTTCTCACTAGTTTAAGAGATTTCCGCTGCCTCTTCAACCAATTTTTCTTTTTACTTGTCACAGCTGAGTTCAGTGGTGGTGAAAATTGGGTGCTGGTAATAGACTTTAACATCGTCTGGAGTGACTGAGTCGTCTCAGGTCTCACTGGTGTTGTTGGCAGAGCGTCCGTTCTGCCCAAGTCTGAGAATGTGGCAGGGGCACTCCTTTCTCCTCTGTGTGTCTGCGGAGATGCTGTTGAGGCAGATAAATTAGCCATGGCACTCTCCCCAGACATAGTTAGGTCATTTCTTAGAAAGTGCACAAAACAGCTTCCAAATTGTCAAGCATGGACCTGAGAGGAGGCAAAAAGCGGAAGTTTACCGGTTGACTTAGGTGTGTAGAAGCAATGGCTCTTGCCAACAGAAATAACATACCAGTCTCAGTTCCTGGGCATGGGCTCTTGTTTTGCATGAGCATTGGTTTCAATGTGTTCATGCTCTGATGTAGGAGACACGCACAAAGCAGCCCTATACTATGGGACTTTTTGTGGCCTCGTGCTAAGGTTTGGTCTGTGATCCTCACCTGCTCTCTGTGTGCTCTGACCTGCTGCCTGAATGCCAGTGTTTCGAGTTCTCTGATTTAAAAGGCAGGTGATGCTGAATGTGCCTTGTCCTTTTTGTCAGCTGTCCGAGCCCTCTGAGTGCAGGCCTTTAGTGCACATAGTATGAGCCATAAGCAATTCTGCCTAGGAAAGGGTGCATCCTGGAGCATGCTGTGAACAGCGGTACCAGGGATTGATAAAGGACTCTTAATTTGTCAATAACCAAAGGGAGTCCTTGGGGGAGGGAACTGGCTGCAGTTCAGTGTGTTGCAGGGAGGAATGGGGAAAATGAGTAGATGTTGCAGAAATGGAAGGGAAGGAGGAATTGGAATAAATTAAGATTGATGTGCAATAGGCTGAGCTGCTGTGATTACTGTTTTTCCCTGCTGCCCTAGCCTAGGTTGTAGTGTCAGTCACACCAACTAACTCATTCAGAAATGTTTTCCTTCCACGGTCCTATCCTGGTTGTATCCTTCCTCAGAGTATCAGAGTGGACCTTCCCCAGGAATGGTCTACCATGTCTGAGCACCCCAGGCTGGACTGTGAGTACCTGGCCTTGGGCATCCAGTGTACAGCAGGATGTGCCCTCCAGAAGGAATCAGAATCTGCACTGAACTTATGTCAGCGTGAGGGGCTGGGAACTGTTGCCTTGCTGGTGGTGGCTGTGGAGAGTGAGGGCTGACTCTGTGTGTGTCTCAGGTGCCAGCTGAAGCCAGGCACGCCAGGGGATTTGGGGCTCCGTGCTCTGCCCCTCCCAGGCCTCTATGTCCCGCCTCATCCCTGCAAGGCTCCAGGGAAAAAGCCCAGACTTCAGCTCTTGGCTGTCCCTGCTGCTCTTTGATGCTAGAGTGCCCTTCCCAGCCAGAAGACTGGGAAGGCTGCAGGCAGCCCTGGGCGTTTGGCTCCTGGCTCAGACCACAGCAGGCGGGGGGCCAAAGGCAGATATGTGTCATTAGTGCATCTGCAGCCTGGATCTCCACTCCATTGGCAGTGGGATGGGGGCCTGGCTGTGTTTCCAGCTCCCTCGTCTCACTTGTTTCTGTCCACACTTTCTGCTCCCTGGGGAGGGGTGGCTGGGACATGGTGAGTCTCCCTGCAGTGTTGGTCTCTGGTGGGAGGCTGGCAGGCAGCAGCATGAGCCATACCCAGGAGTGCCCCAGGCTCTGCCCACATTTCGGTGGCTCTAGGCTCATTAGAGTCGCCTGGGTGCATGGCCAGCGGGGCAGACTGTTCTGGCTGTCTCCTTGGAGAGCTCTTTGGGTTGCATGGAGGCTGTGGCTGGGGTCTCTCCTCATGGGCAGCCATGTGTCTTTCCCTGGACTCTGCCTGTTCTCTTCTCCACGGGGGACTGGGCCTAGCAAGAAGGTCCCAGGACAAGTGAAAGGAACTGCTAGCTTATGGCACCCTGCCCACTTCTTCCTGAAATGCCCTCTGCCAACCCTTGCGTCATAGAGAGGGCCTCATTTCCTGCAGCTGGGGAATATACTTTGGTTTTTTCCCATATTCCTAAGCACTCAGTGTGTTAGCAGTGACTGGGGATAGTCACTGGGGTGAAGACATTTGGGGAAGAAAACCAGCCCCATCTTCAGGTGCTGCTGAACACTGGGCACTTGGCACTGCCAGGGCTGATCTCCACCCTCGCTATGCACATCCGTGTGGGGTCAGGGTCACTGGGGCTATTGAGGCTGAAGCTGTTGCTTGTCACTTTATGCCAGAAGCAAGGTAGCAATTTCTTGAGGCAAGAGTGACCTCGCTATGCTGGGCCCTGGCAGGTGCTTTTCAGGTCTGTGATGTCAGAAGGGACTTGTGGCCTCTTGCTGGACACAGGAGAATGGGGACAGTGCTTGTGAAGGCTGTGCTGTGCAAAGTTTTCAGTGACTGCCTGTGGCTGCAGGGACTAGACCCCATGGCTGGCTGGCTGGCTGTGTGGTGCTGGGAGGTAATGCTGTCTGGAGTTGCACATGCAAGCTGCCTTTCTCTTCCGCCCAGTGCAAAGAAACAGGTGGTCAAGGCTGATGCATCTGCGGTCTGTTAAGTGGCCATGTCCACCGAGCCACTCTTTTCAGTTTGAGTGAGCCTGGGCTGGACAGTGCCTTTGCCATAGGAGTGGTCCTGCTCTGAGAGCTGCGACGGATAGTCCTCTGGGCTGTGCGTGGGAGCAGATGTACTCATCTGTGCAGGTGGGGTGTCGCTGTTAGGCTGGAGTGGTGCTTTCCCACTCGGCTGCCCTACTGGCAGCACTACAGCCAAGGAGGGCAAAGCTGCCAGAACCCCTGAGGCCAGTCAAAGTGCATCTACCATTGTTCAGTGAGAAAACAGTCCTGCCAGTTGCTTGGGAAGGGAAGCTGGTGTAGTGATGGTGCATGGAGTGTGAACATCAGCAGACAGAGGACTGGCCCTGGCACCTGGTGCCGATACTGAGCCTGCACAGACATGCCCGGTATGACAGGGACTGTTCCTCTCTTAACATCTGCCTTCTTGCTGGAGGAAGAAGGGGTGACAGCCACATTTACACTCCTCCTGGCTCCTGTTGATGCCATGCAGGAATGTGCCTGCTGGAACAGATCTCTGGGGGAGCTTGGCACTCTCTGTCCTCAGCATGTGGAGATGTTCAGGCTGTCCAAATCGGTATGTTGGGGCCTGCTTGCATGCAGGCAGCCCAGCCCCTCTGGTCCTACCTCCTTGGGATGTACCTATTCCCATGACAGAGCAGAGCTATGGAGGACTGCAGAAGTGTAGCACTGCCCCAGTCCGAACGTCTCTGTCCCAGCCAGTAAAGGGTCCTCTCTGGAAGCAGAGAGCTGGCTGCAGATCAGGAGCTGGGTGATGTCATGCAAAGGAAAAACACCAAAGGGCGTCCGTGGAGGCAGGGTGAGTTGGAGAGAACAGATGACACCTGCATGGAGCAAGGACCTGTCAAAACAGCCAGGGGGGCTTGGAAGTTCCCTGTCTGGGAAAGGACAGGGACCGCAGGAGCTCTGGCATGTATTCTCCTTGTCACTGACCTTCTGAGTGACCTTGGGTGAGTCTTTCCCTCCCAGGCAAAGTCTCTCCCCATGAGCAGGGTTAGAAAGGACTGAGAGGAATGTCACCCTTACCTGAATGCCAACACCGTGCAGCAGAGCTGGGGGCCTGGCCAGCCCTCAAGTCAGCTACTCCTGTCTGAGGGATACTTCAGCCCTGCTCTCACTAGGCTCTGATCCAGGAGGGAAAGTCTCAGGGCAAGGCTATGCTGGCCCTCTCCTGAGCGACTGGTGTGCACCTGCAGTGCAATGGGCTGCTTCCCAGGAGAGTGGCTGGGCACAGGGTGGAAATATGTGAGCTGGCTGCTGGCTGGGGCTCTGCCCTGATGCTGGGGTCATTGGCAGCACCAGTGACCAAGGAGGATGGCCGGTGGTGCTGGAGCAGTGTTGTCTTGTGGCAGCGTGGGTTCGAATAATGCTGCTCACTGGGCTCTGTCTCTGAGGGGCCAAATGCTGCCCTCCACACTCAGAGGAGGGACAAGCCAACGCTTGTTCCATGCTAGCAGCACTGCTGTCGGGAGGTACACAGAGAGTACATTTTTGCTCAGTTTCATCCTTTTCCAGCCACTCTGGAAAAGTCATTAAACCTCTCTGTCCCCAGATCCTCTGTGGATGTGCTGGGAGGCTGGGAGTGTTCATTGCCTAGTGCTGGAGACCACCAGGCCTTTCTTGGGCTTCTGGTAGCTGCTACAGTGTGAAGGGTCCCAGGGAGATGTTTTCACCTGTGCAAGGGTGCCATCCACACTGGCCTGCAGACTGGCTTTGCTGGCAGTAGCTCTGAGAGGCGCTGGGCTGTTTGGCATGTTTGGGGAGAGGCTGCAAGGTCAGACAGGGATGCAGAACAGGGAGGCTCTGTGCCTCCCTCTAGCTCTGCTTGCAGCCCCTGTGTAGGCCATGCCTTGGTGGCTGTGCCTGGGGGCTGGCCAGCAAGGCAAGATAAGCCATGTTCCCGCAAATCCTGCTGCAGCTGGTGGGGAATGGGTCAGTCCAGCCAGGTTGTGACAGCAGCAACATGAGCCTGGGAGATGTGACATGTCTGCTGCAGACTGAGAATGACACCTGCCCAGGAAGGAGCCAAGCTGAGCCAGAGCATCAGTGTGCTGACATCCCCAGCGGAGGGGGGAAGTGGAGAATGTAGAGGCAGTGACTGGCTCTTTGCATTTAAAACAACAGAGCAGTGGCGCTTTTTTAAAGGCTCCTGTGCTGTGCTTTGGCTGCAGCAGCCAGCACACACGCAAGGTCACTGGAAGGGACAATAGCGCTTTGGGCAGCTCTGTAGTAAAACTTCCCAGCCATGCTGCCCAAGGCTCTGCTCCAGCCCGCTGCACTGCTTGCCCTGGGAGGGAGGAGAGGAGGTCTTCCCCTTTGTCACAAAGACTGGGAAAGGGGACAGGGATGCTGTAGCTCTAGCACATGTGCACAGACACGAACATTGTGCTCCCTTTGTCCAGCAGCTTCAGTTTCTCACCTGAGCCAGGTGCTGTCTAGCTGGTGACGGATCAGCAAATCCAGTCTCTCACTTGCTTCAGGCGAGCAGCTGCTGGCAGTCACCAGACCCTCCTGCTTTTGAGGGTGTTTCTAGCCTGAAGTGTGGTTACATTTCTTTTCCTACAATTACGTTTGCTTCCTGTGGAAGCTCCATCACATCAAGGGTGGGCAGGGAGGTGGTGCCTGAATAACCTAGTAGGAATAATTTGGCCTGTATTTGTCGTGACAACTGATACCAGCTTGAACTGCCCAGGAATTTGGCTCTCAGGTTATTTGGTAGATCTTTTTCTTGTAAAGAAACATGGTCAGGACATGGGTTTACCTTTTGAGGACCACATGTACTTTGTGACAGCTCTCTCACAGCTGAGGGAGCTGTGAACCCCAGAGTCCTCACACCCACATCAGTCGTCTGACTGCTGGCTAAGGTGATGTGAGGCTGTAGGAGATTTTTGTCTCTTCTCAAAGGTCTTTGGGTGGTGAAACAGGCACTGGCTGGAGGGTTATGTCAGCCCCTGGATAGCCACGTTTCTGAAAACAAGGTTTGACCAAAAGCTCTGAGGAGCTGCCCTGCCAGAACCTGGTCTCCAGCACTGTCTGCCCTCCCTGGAAGTGCACTGGCGTGGAGCTGGTGGTGGCTTGCTGCACCCACATTATGCTCAGCTTAGAGGTGATGTGTTCCTTCACTGGATCCAGCCCCCAGAACCATCCAGGCCACGTTCCAGTTTCCAATTTCCTTGATATGCAGTGGGGACCCTGGACCTTTGTGCACTATTAATAATGTGCTGTACTGATGTGCCAGTGTCTCTGAATCACTCCTGTAACATCCCCAAGGACTTGAGCTGCAACAGAAAACTTCTGGGGGTCTGTCCCTGTTCTCCTCCCCATCTCAGTGGCACCACTCAATCCTGTTAAGCCAAAACAAAGCATAAAAATCCCTACAGACCAAATCTCCCAACTGTTGCACTAGCAGGAAAAATTCATCTTCCCTGAGCCTTGCTAAGCCCTTTCCAGAAAACTCTGCAGAGTTGAAACCTAGCACTGGCATCTCCACTGCATAGAACTACTCTGGTAATTCAGGGTTCCCAAAAGCTGCCTGGAAGGTAGCAGTGCAGGGCCTCAAGTGCTTTTCTGGGTGCTTTAGTGACAAGAGGCTTTTCTTTTAAGGAAATTTGCACCTGGGATCCAACTTTGATCTCTGATACTTGGAAAATTAAGTTGCCAAATCCAGATAGGTCAAAGTTTTTGCTCTCTGTTGAATTCTGCCTCCCATGAATCACCTTTGGACTTCTTGGTGGCTCACCATATGACAGGACTGATTCCTTTCTCCCCGGGGCACGACCGTCCCACACCACTTCAGGCTTGTACAGGCAAAGGGCTGGCACAGGGATACTGTGAGGACTGAATCCCTCCTTATGGAATGCTGGAAGCCAATGGGCACCTTGTGTGCCCGGCCCCAGCCCACACATGAACAGTGAGAAAAGGTTAACCAGCCATCCTTTCCTGGAGCCTCCTCTCTCCGTTGTCTGTCTGAGGTGTGCCTTATGGCTCATGGGCATGCAGAGATGTTGGTGCAGTCACATTAGAGAAGTTGTGTTGAAAATAGTTCTTGCCAACTTCAGTTTCACCCCAGAGCTGGTTATGTTGTCTTTCTGTCTGCCCCATTCCACCCGCAGCCTCTAGATCTAAATGACCTACAGACCTAGACTCATTGTGCTGTGGAGCCTGGGGCTCAGGGGGGATCTTATCAATGTATGTAAATACATGAAGGGAGAGTGTAAAGAAGGCAGAGCCAAGCTCTTTTCAGTGGTGCCCAGTGACAGGGCCAGAGGTAATGGGCAGAAATTGAAACACAGGAGGTTCTGCTTGAACATCAGGAAACACTTTTTCACTGTGAGGGTGACTGAGCACTGGGACAGTTTGCTGAGAGAGGTTGTGGTCTCCCTCCTTGGCGGTATTCAAATGCCGTCTGAACATGGTCCTGGGCAACTGGCTCTGCGTGGCCCTGCTTGTGCAGGGCTTGGACCAGATGACCTCCAGAAGTCCTTTCCAACCTCAACCATTCTGTGATTCTGTGATTTTCTGGAAGCTACAGGGCAGAAACAGTAACTTCACCTCTGAGTCTGGACTCTGAAATTACTGGGCTTTGGGGACTGTCCCCTGCACAGGGAAAGGGAGCTGCAAACACAAAAGGAGTGTCAGGCCCTTACTGCTGCCCCCAAGGTGCCGTTCAGCCCAGTGATGACCAAAGGAAGCTAGGAGAGCTGGAGGAGATCCCACTGCAGTGTACAGTGTCAGCCTGCACTGAGGAGAGGGACAAGGCAAGGAAGAGGTGACTGTGTCCCTTCCCTCAATGCCCTGCAAGCAGAGAACAAGAGCTGTGAAGAAAGCAGACTGTGTGGTAGGGAAAACCTCTTGTGAAGCATGTGAAGAGAGTGCCGTGTCCCATGTTACTGCAGTGCTGGCCATGCTGCACATATGTGTGTGCACATACGCAAGTGATACTGGCACATCCCTGCTCCTGACTACTGGGGGAAGTTTGGCAGTGGGAGGAGTATACTCCAGGACTCTCTTCTGGTACAGGGCTGAGACCCTCCGTGAAAACCACCCCATGTGTGGAGAGAGGTCTGCACTCACTTTCTAGGAATGGGTCTGTCCTTGATGTGTCTGGGAAGTTTTGCATCTCTCAGCCCCAGAGATGGCTGCATGTTAGTGATGCTCTGCATGGGGAGGCTTCAGATAACCCTGTGGGTTGTGACGCAACGATGCAGAGGAGATACGTAACAGCTCCTGCTGAAGCACTCAAGTTCTTGATCATGTCAAGGAGTCTAGGTTTCTGGAGATGTTTGTGGACTCAGCCCTTAGGCTGTTTCTGTACTGCAAGAAGCAAAAGGGAGTAAGTTAAGGACCTGCCAGGTATCCCTGGCAGTGCCTGGGAAAGCACGGCACATGGGAGGTATGTGTGAGGCTTGCCTTTTCCCCTTCTGCAAAGCTGCTTGGCTGTGTTCATGAAATCAATGGAAGTCCTCCCATTCATGAATAAGAGCTCCCTTTCTGGAACCCCTCCCTCACACACCCTCTGCCCCCTAGATTTTTCCTAGCCAAATGAGGGAAAAAATCTCTGGTTACAAACCAACCAGCAAGGCCTGCCCTTAGCCTCTGAGGTCACTTTGAGCTGCCATCAGAGCTGGCCTGGAGGCATTTCCTTTCTGCTGCTGCCCCAGTCTCGTCCCTAGTACTGGGGCCTTTGCTGAATGCAAATGGGGAGCAGTACTAGACAGCAGGAGCATGGCTAGATGGGCTTTCCATCCACGCATCCTTTTCCACCCCCAACATACCATGGCACAAGGTTGTACACCAGCCCTACATGCCTTGAGCTGCCAGGAGCTGGTGCCTCTGATGCAGGTGGCCTCCATTAAGTCATTGCTGAGATTAGGGCTGTTTTCAGTAGGTTCCTTTGAGTGGAGGTTTGTTTGTGTAAATATTTGGACATTTCTCAGGCATGATTATTGAGCAACCTGCACCTCATGCATATTCAGAGGCCTCCAGCGATTGCCTCCTCTCCTGCATGTGGGAGCAGGGCTGGGTCCATGGATGTGGGAGGGACTTGAGTGTAGGTGATGCTAGTGGGGGTGGCGGTGGGCAGTGCTGGGGAGATCCCATGCAACTGTGCCCCGGCCTTGAGCTGGGAGCACTGGTGATGCATCTGTGCTGCAGTACCAGGACTGTTGTGGTGGTCTGATGCATGCAACCTTAGCAGTGCTGGCAGGCACATGGGGCTGCTGAGCACACCTCACCGTGGCTGCCTGGCCATTCCTGGGCTCCCTGGCAGCAGTGACAGCACCTGCCCAAGCAGTGCCTGCCTCTAAATCAGGCAGTGGGAGGAGGTAGGATGGCTAAGCAGAGAGCCTGAGCAGCCTCATGGCTCCTGGCTGCTCTCAGGGAAGGTTAAGAGCCATTTAAAGCAGATGCAGAGGCTCCAGAGCAGCTTGCTTCCAGTTTTGCTTTGCATCCTGCATCCCCTGTTATCTGGGATCCTGCTATCCCACATGCTCAGCTCACCCGTCACAGCTGGTCCCCTCCCATTCAGCCCCCACAAACCTGCCTTGTTTTTCCAACTCTACAACTCCCTCACTCCATCCCTGCCATTTTCCTGCTTTTTCCAAGTTAACCAGGGTTTTTCAAGCAGTTCAGTGTCATCCCAAGCTTGGTCTCCATCATCTCATTGCACAAATGAACCCAATCGCCCTTCTGGCATAAGGCATGGAGCCAGCCTCTCCAGAACCCGTGAGAGAGAGACGTAAGTCTCTGAAAGCTCCAGAGTCCATGCTTTCCCTCTAAGGAGACTGGCAGTCTGTGGCACAGCAGCTTTCCCTGCTGCATGCCAGTGTGCATGTTGGCAGGCAGGGCATCTGCTGCATTTCTGTGTTGTGCTGTTTGGGAACAGCATTAAGCAGATGGCTTTTTTTTGGAGACTGGCTACAATGCAAGGTCAGGCAAGGCCTCTGGCTGTGTCCCCAGCAAGTGATGAATGCTGGGCTGAGACGGGAGGCAGGCTGCAGGGTGCTGGCAGATCCTGCACCCGGCAGGGTCAGGCTGGGAGACCTTCCTGAGCCAGAGTGCTGCATGAGGGAACTGTGAGATTCAGCTGCAGCTGCTCTTTACCCCAGGTAGCATTCCGGGCACTAAGGGGAGGCTTGCTGGCTGCTCCTGTGCTGAGAGAGATTTCTTGCTATCTGCTACAGGCAGTAATTGCTGCCTGTTCCTTGAGGAGGGTGAGAGAGACCCCGCATCCCAAACCACCCCAGTCATGCAATAAGAGAACCTGAGATGGTCTTAGAGCTTGCATGACTTTTCCAGGAGTGATACGCTGCAGGGTCGCTGCCATCTGCTGTCTGGAGATGAATTCAAGGCATGCTTTCAAGTACTTCCTCCATGGCTGTAAACATGCTCTGCTCTAATACGTGAAAGATATGATTCTCATTTTACTCTGAGAGATGGGACATTAAGCAAAACAAGCACACCTCCGGAGAAGTGCCATGAAGCTGCTAGCACTGGCAGTACTGCATAGCAGAGGACTTTTCTAACTCCTGTGAAGCAGTATGTTATGATTGCACTTGCAGGGCTACACGGTTGCACTCTCAGACTGTGTGTACTCACAGGAGGAAAGTGTTACTGACCTCTGCCTGCAAACATGAACGTAGTAGTGCCCTTTTTATGTCTCTGGAGGGGTGACCACTCCAACCTCATGTTGTCCTGAATATTATCTTCCGTTTTACAGATGACGAACTTAGGCACAGAGAGCCTGTGTCAGGAATGTGACATGAGTTCCAGGCATGAGTTCAGGTTTCTATACTTTTCTACCTTGCTCTCTGCCAATTCCTCTTCTGACATAAGCACAAAAAGCCAAGACAGCACTTCTGCTCCCAGGGATGTTGGTAGAAACTTGAAGGAACGGTGTTAAACCAGCCCCTGGCCACAAGAGCAGGCACTGGATGGAAAACGTACTCTGCTCTTCTCCACTGATGCTTTTCCCTGTTTCTGTTCCCTGCAACAGGCATCATGTCCATTATGTTATTCCATATGATGGGGATCAGTCAGTGGTGGACTCCTCGGAGAATTACTTTGTGACTGACAATGTAACCAAGCAAGAGATTGATCTGATGCTGGGACTTTTGCTGGGCTTTTGTATAAGCTGGTTTCTGGTGTGGATGGATGGGGTTCTCCATTATGCAGTGCGAGCCTGGAGAACTAGCCGACGGTATGGTAAGTGCAGCCTCATGGGCTTCCTTCTCTTTCCTCAATTCCTTGCCCTGTCCTCTGAGGCTGGTGGAGAGGGAGGAGGTCAACAGTCTTGCAGCGTTTTTTCCATGTGGATTTGGCACAGGCGTTTGATAGAAAGCAACATGTTTACCCATAGGCTGGCAAACGGTGGTTGTATGTCTGCACATGTAGGCAGAATATTTTCAGGCCAGACAAAACTTCCCTGAAATCTGGATTTTTCTGTGCATATAATTTGCAGCCAGGCACATGCTTATGGAGTGCAGCCTCTTGTTGTTTGTATAAGCTTGTGACAATGTGATGACAATGACAGACATTTCTGTGTTGTGTCAGGGACGCATCAGCTGAGGTTTCCCCATCCTCATTGCTGTTCCAGATGTGCCAATTTTTTTTCAGTAGTCGCATCAGCCCCACAGGGAAAGGTGTTAGCCATACTAGTTACTCTTTGGACCAGTTAGCTTAGCATCCTGAACTAACATCCTGAGAATGACCAACAGATGCTCCTTCAGAGGCCCTCTCTGCCCCTCTTTGCTCTCTCAGCATGGACATCCCGTGGACTTCAATTGTTGGAAGGGGAAAAAAGACAGAAAAACTATTAAAATAGTGAATGACTTGAAATTCCATAACAGTGTACCTACAAATCTCAGTCTCTCTGACTGATGGTGTCTGTTAAATTACAACTCAGAGGAAAAGGAGACTGAGCAAGAGAAAGATTTATCTGTAAAGCTGTAAGAGATTCTAATTAGGGAAGTGGACTATTTCTTTCTAAAAACTCAGATCAAAATGATATTAATTTCTCATTAGTCTTCCCAAATCCCCAGCAGCCTGCTTGAGCAGTTTCTGAATCAGGACTCTCTTGAGGCTGTGTTGCTGGCATTTGCCAAGCAGAAGGCTAATTGTTAGAGTTTCCAGTGAGTTCTAAGGTACCGAGCCAATCTTGAGGCCGTGACACCTGTTTTTGATCAGACCACCTGTAGCTGTGATCTCATCAGTGCTCATGAAGTCAGCAGGGCTGGCAAGAACTATCCTTGGGTGAGATGCTATAGTGAATACAGCAATATTGTTTTTTGGAGCTGTTGCCTTTCGTTATGGAGCGGTGAGCTACAGACATGGTATCACCATCTAACCTACCTTCTTGTGAATGCATACTGCATAGATTTTTATTTTTAGTAACTAAGGGTAATGTTAGTAATTAATTTAGTATTTAAGCTGAACGATCTTTTTTCTTTCATTTTTTTTTCTCCCTGTGCATATTCTAAGGCTTTAAGAAGGGGCTGGCCAATGATGCAATATAATGTGCAGATACATCTTTTCAGAAAATGAATGCAGTATTACTTTGCACCCAGCTTTTTCTTCCCTTAGCAATCCCATTGGCAGTGTCCCTTTCATGATGCAGAAGGCTGACACCCCCTCTGGTCTGAGACACTGTCTCTTAGTGCCGTCTTAGCAGTGCACCAGCCTCATGGGACCAGTCTGCTCTTAAACCAGGTTGGTTGTTCCACTGCTGTGTGCTTGCACCGTTCCTGGCTCTGTTAACAACCCTGTGTTCTCACAATCAAATGCGTGGTAGAAGAGACCCTGGAAGACCTCCTCATCTAATCTGTAGGTGAGGTTTCCAGTGTATACCATGCAATGGGACATGATGTCTCTTTCCAGTAAAGGTTTTTACATGCCTTGAACTGTTCTGTCGAAAGAGAAAACAGTGCGCCTGTGTGCTATGCTGAGTACATTTCACTAAAGACAGGCTGAAAAATCACTGGGGAATTTGGAGCAAAATAATGAACATTCAGCTTTTAGGTATTTCCTATTCACTCAAATCAGCTATGCAAATCTAGTCATTTTAAAGGCAATAAGCAGAAAGGATACCTATTTCTTTGCTGAACAAGTACCTAAGCTAAAATTTCCTTCTAAAGAAAGAAATGGTGCCTGTGACTATGAGAAATAGGGGTAGGGGTAATACAAAATACTGTACTGGTACAGAATGTAGAGCCCTCCCTGAAATACATGAGTACCACTTAGCGATGACTCAGTGTCACATTGTGGCCCAATCAGCTAAAATTTTGGTCTATTAGAATAACCTATAGCTCCTTCCTGATGGACTAGATTTCTTAAAATAGAAAATATTCTATAGAAACTCAGACATCAGATTGCGCTTCATAGTAGCTGCAGTACTGGTCAGAACAGTCACATAGCACCTCAGGCCAGTTGCAATAGTTCAACTTTATACAGTCTATCGTTCTCTGGGACTTTCAAATCCTCCTTTGTGGGGTTGGACTATGTGTATTTCTGGGTGGAATGACCCAAAGCTCTCATGAAACTGAATGGCAGCTGAAACATTGTTAGGTTCATGGGCTGAGAGCTGAAACACTGGATAAAAAAAACGTGCTGTCCAGCCTGCACTAGCTGTGGGGCAGAAAGTGGCTTGTACTGATGTTGTGTGAAATTGGCCAATGTTTCAGAAGACAAAAGAAAAGAGCCAGAATTGAACAGGGATGATACGTATGCAGCAGCAGTGTGCGGCTGTTTCCCTGGCAGCTTGGTCCCCAGAGCTACAGCTCCCTGCTAGCTACAGAGATTAGCAGAGATCTGTATGAAGTTACTGCCTTTGCTGAATCTTGCCCATACTGTTAGCCCGACATTCGGAGTGTGAGTAAGGCACAAGGAGGGCTGGAGGATAGGGCTCATCACAAGGAGTTGGTTCCTACCAAGGTTAGAAAGCTGAAGTTTGCCTCTTCTAACTCTCACCCTCACTGTCATGATGGGCCGGCGCACCCTGCCTGTGTCTCTCTTGAAACAAGCCATTCCTAGAGCAGGCACAACCAAGCAGTGTTCTGCCGTCTGCTCAGGGTCGTGTCTGAGGGCTGGGTATCTGTTGACTGTGTTCAGGGCACAGGCTGTTGCAAGTCTGGGAGAGGAGTGGGCAGTGCTCTGGCTACAGCCAAGGCATGAAGTCTGGCTAGGTCACAAGCGTGGTCTGAAGGGAAGCCTCAAGGGTGGCATTGCCAAGGCCATAACTAGTGCCCGATTTCTGTGGGGCAGGCCAGGAACAGGGCTAGGCAAGGCAGGAGAACCTGGGTCTCACCATTCCTCTAATATCTCATCTTCCTTCTCCTTTCTGCCTTCCAGACAATTCCTGGTCTTGGATTCCAAAATTTTGTAACTTAAAGGAGTTCAGAAAACGTCATCACAGGCAGTACGAGGAGGCGACTGGGAACATGGTGCACATCAAACAGAAGCTGTACCATAATGGGCACCCTAGCCCACGGCACCTCTGAGGAATGCCTTCCCCTCCAGAGACTGCAGTGAGGTTTTAAAAAGGACTTTGCTCTTCTTCCAGGGGAACAGCTACTAGTTTGCTCCTCTATGGAAGCCAGCTGAGGACAGAATTTTACTTATCCATCCTGTGTGTCCCTGTGGCACACCACAATGCACAACTAAGCCAGTCCTGGATGCTACGCAGCCGAGACATTGCACTGTGTTCCACATTTTATTGTCAGACTTGTGTATATATGTAAAAAGCAGACAAAAACAAACAAAAAAGAGAAAAGAGATTTGCATTATACTTTCAACCCCCTTTTCCTGGCATTCACGGCTGTTCTGCACATCCAGCTACCCTACGGGGAATGCTGGCCGAGGGTATGGAGGTGGGACAACATGAAGAAGATGCAGAGTTTCTCATCCAAGAGCTCAAGTCCCCCGTTTCTTTGGTCCTTTGGCTTGGTTTTGCTCTGCTCTGTTCCTTCCGTTGCTAGAATGGCTTGGCTGGTCACAGGTTTGGATGGGGAATGCTGCCAGCTGGTTGTGAAGGCACAGTATCTCTTTTGCTTTGGTTCATGTTTTGGGGAGTTGCTGTGGGGGGAGGAAGTCCTGGGAATATATAACTGATTTGCTGTTTGCATCGCTATACACTGAAACCTGCCTTAAGCAATCCAAGAAATCTTAGTACCAGGAGAACAGTACTATAAGGTATCAGTCCATTTAACAGGGCTGGTGCTGCCTGGTTTACACCACTTTTATATTGGTGGTACCTTGCTGATGTCCCAGTGCTGTTATTCTTCACTAATGCTAGAGGGGAGTTGGCTCCTGATATGTGGGGAGAAGTGTATTGAGTTGAATGGTGTTAGATCTGACTTGCACCCTCTGCTGCATAAACACCACCCACCCCTTGCCTGGGAGGAAAGGAGCTGCTCTCCCCCTCTTCTTGGACGGTGAGCCTGAGGCCCTGGTTAATACCACCCTAGAAACACTGACAATGCAGTGAGAGGGTCTTGTTAACAGTCTCACTCTTCCTGCACATGAACAGCCACCTATCTTCTTGTGTTACTGCTCCGAGCTGGAACAGCACGTCAGCAGCAGGCTGGGCTTGGTTTGAGGAACACAGATGTGGGCCTGAAGCCAAACTCATCTACAGAGTCAAATGTCTCAATAATGGGTTGAATCAAAGTACAAGGATGCTCTAACGTGGTTTTGCCTTTGCTTCCCCTGGTCGCAGCTTAGGTGTGGGTTTCGAGGTAGCTATCAAGTGTCTGCAACCAACCTCCATATCCAGAGGCCTCTTTCACTTCCAGTTGGAGTTGCCTGAAGGAGGTGATAAAGCCTGTGTGCACCTAGACAGGACAGTGGTAGCAGTCATGTTCTGCTGGGGAAGAGAAGCAAATGCACCCAGACAGCATTGCTTTTGCACGTGCTGGGCAGCAGTCAGCAGTAGCCCTGCTGGCTGCAGTGGGAAGAGATTTTTATTGAGAGGCATAAGGGATGGAGACGCTAGCCCCAAGAATTTAAGGTGGTAGCCCTGAATCCCAATCATTTCTCCTTCATTCATCATTTGGTATTGAGTGGGCTTGTGCTTAAATGGGGAAAACATCCAGAACAAAAGGATGATGAATATTATCAGAAACTGCGGTTTTCTTCTATGGATTCCTTGACTCTGTCAATGGCCTCCTATTGTTTGATTGCAATGTCTGTGAAGGGAAAAGGACACCATGACTCCCTGCTCTTTTCCTCCCTGCTTTAGCTTCTGTGTCCGGTTTTTTTTTCATTGTTTCCTATGCCCAGGATCAGTTCAGTTATTTACAAGCCCCAAAGCTGGCCAAGAGCCAAACATACCTGTTTCTCTGCCATTCCCACCTTTGCTGTTCCCTAGTGGCACTTGTCTTGGAGCCCCAGTTTCTGTCTAAGCCTAAATAATTGCCTGGTCTATACTTCTGTCTGTCTGCTTGACTGTCTGTCATTCAGGACTTCCTATGGTTGTAATGTCTGCAGCCACCTGTTAGTATCTAAAGAATGACTTTTCCTTAAGCAGCTCCTTTCCAAGACACACGGCTTTGCAACCTCCCTCACTGTATGAGCTTTGTGCATTTGACCATATGGGCTCATCCTCAAGTGTCATAAGATGCTCACTTCAATGGAGTGCTACTCATACAGTGCCAATGAGATCTGGCCAAACAGCTGTTCTGTTTGCCCTTGTGTGATGGCACATGCTTAACTGGCAGTGAAGAATAGGTACTGTATTATAAAACAGGTACATGTCATGGACATGTCTTCAGATGGGACAACATTTTGCAGGGGAGAAAATTCCATCGTGATGAGGACAAATACTGAGTCTCTGGAACTGGTTATGGGAAAAAAAACCCCACTTTAAATAATCTTTCCACTTGGACTCTCTCACAAGAGAGGCTTAAGGCAGTGACCTAAACTCAGACTGAATTGAAAGTCTGGTTCTGCCCTGCTCTAGCAACTGACCTTAGTTGAAATATCATTAAATATGAAACTTACAGCTGGAAAGAGTGAAGTGATGGCTCACACTGATTAAGTCTGATCCACACCAGAATTTCGGAAGAATATGAGGCTCTGGAAGAGGGGAAAAAAAAAATATCCTACATGGTAGATATTTCCATTGTTTAAGAACAGACTTTTTTTTTTTTAATCTGCTGTGTCTGCAGCTATTACCTTGTGAGCCTATGTCTTATTTACACTTAGTCAAAAAATAAAACAAAAAATACTCTCAGTGCAATTAAATTTACTGGGACTAATTCACTGGTCTTAAATCCAAGGAAACCAGAAATACCCTCATAGAGCAAGGTTTGTCCCAGCACACACTAAACCAATGGGATTAATCCTGGGGAACTGACTAGGCCTTTGATTCTCATCCTTAATAAATAAGGTCAAAGTTCCTTCCCATGCAGTAAGGCCTGGTCCTATTCCTGACCTAAGAGACCTGGTGCATCTTCTGTGCAGGGGTGATTTCAAACAGCCAGCTTAATAGAGACACAAGATCAGATTCCTAGTGTGAGGTACCTTTTTCCTCTGAGTCTAGGAAGCTACTGTAGATTTGACCCTATGTAACAGAGATCAGAATATGCCTGTTGCTGGGACTGGGTAACCTTACACACCGAGTAAGGCTGCAGTGGTGAGAACTCCCTGCACAGGAGCAGCCCAGGTGCCATTTAACCTGTGGTGATGTGCAAAAGGTGACTGTTGATCCCAACAGCCAAGTGTCTGCCATGTCTCCTCTTTGGGGAGCCCCCGCAGAGAAGCAGAAGGTAAAAGAGGCAGCTGTGTTTTGAGTATTGCAGAACCCCAGTACCATCATTGTATTGCCCCAAGCAGCACCTGCTCTCTCTCTGCTTGACATCAACACTCTTGCCCCTATCCCATCCCCTCAGCTGATTCTGCTCGAGGTGTGAGCGTTACTGACAATGTCTGACTTTGTGGTCTCTGTCCAAGTGAGGTTGCTACTGTTGCTCGCAGCTCAGTTGTCTGTAAAGTCTGCCATTGCACTGTCTTCTTCTCCTGTGCATGTATTCGTTTTGCTTTTGTCTGGTTGTGGGGGTGTTTTCTCCTTGTTTAATCGTCTGAGATGTACTAGTGTTGACTTGTTTGTTGTTCTCTTGCCTCTGATCCAGTCTTCACACACACACACAAAAACCAAACAAAAAACCCCACAGATTGAAACAACAACAAAACCCAAACCCAGCAACAAACCCAAATAAAAAGGGTTCAGCTGGAAGAAAGTGACTTTGGCATCAGGGATTTGACACAACAAGTTCAGGGCTAGGCAGGATACTGGTCAGAACCTGTGGAAGATAAAACACAGGGTTGCAAAGCTTACAGCTGGCAGCTGTGTCTGTAATGGCAGCTCTGTAGGGACAAAGGAGTGGGAAGTGTGCACCATGTCTTAGCACTCATCCGCCAGATGCTTTGAGGGAGGCTTCTGCAGAATTAGATAGTGGGGGGAATTTTGTGCTGCCTCAGGAGGGACTATTTTTAGAGCAGAGACAGAGCTTAAAACTGTATGTGTTAATTCTCCAGAGCTGGGATTGGCACTGGAAACATTCTCCCGCATTTTTGGTGTGAGAAGCCCAGGTTTGGCTGCCTGCACACCGAATGGGTGCGTGCTGGTGGTCAGGATCTGTTGCAAAGGAGAGGTGTGGAAAGACAGGTGGAGAAAAGCAGAGGCTTGTGAAATCCACTGTATCAACAAGTAGCTCCTTTTTAAATTCAAGCAGCCACTTACCAGCACTGCTGAATAAACCCCTTGGCCCTCAGTGAGATCCCTGAAGGTAGCGTAAAACTAAACCTATTCTATGCTAACCTTCCTTCCATTCTTACCACCTTCTTTCTTCTCAAGAGAGCCACGCATTAAAGAGCAGGCCTGTCAAGCTGGTTATCTCCTCCACTTTGCTTTCTATTGTTCCACCGCATTCAGTGGCTCACAACAGGATGGGCGTGGGGAAGGCAGAAGTGACGGGAAGCCAAATTCACCGTAGGTGTAAGAAGTGCTGTGCCAGGGAGGGGCACATTGCTTCAGGGATGAGAGGAAAGGAAGATCCCAATGCCACCACCCATGGGATTTCAGGTGTAGCCCAGAGTAGACCCAGGTACTATGCATGCCGCCTTTGGCTTGCTGCTCTGACACAATGAGAATGACCCTTTCCCTTTGAGGAAAGGTTTGGGAAGGTGTCTCCCGTGATACCAGCCAGCCATCCACTGTGCCCTTTTACTGCTCAGCTAGCCCTTGAGCCAGCCAGGGACACATCAACTGGCCCACCCTGGCTGAAGTATCTGGCAGCACCTATCAATAAACAGTAAAAGACTAGAGAGAGCCCAGAATGCATCTTCCAGGCATTCATAGCATGGTGGGGTGGTTGTAGTTACTCTCACTGCTACGCTCTACCTCATTTTCCAGTTGCACTCAGCTGGGAGAAGAGAAACCCTGATAAAAAGGGACACTAAAAAGAGCCACCAAGATGATTAAGGGACTGGAGCATCTCTCCTATGAGGAAACACTGAGAGAGCTGGGACTATTCAGCCTAGAGAAGAGAAAGCTCAGGGGGATCAATGTATAAATACCTGAAGGAAGGGTGCAAAGAAGATGGAGCCAGGCTCTTTTCAGTGGTGTCCAGTGACAGGACCAGAGGCAATGAGCACAAACTGAAACACAGGAGTTTCTGCTTGAATATCAGGAAACACTTTTTTACTGTGAGGGTGACCAACCACTGGGACAGGTTGCCAGAGAAGTTGTGGAGTCTCCAGCCTTGGAGATAGTCAAAAGCCAACTAGACACGGTCTTGGGCAGCCTGCTCTAGGTAGCCATGCTTGAGCAAGGGCGGTTGGACCAGATGAACTCCAGAGGCCCCTTCCAACCTCAACCATTCTGTGAAAAAAAAAAATGCCACGCAAATGGTGTCAGGTGAGCTGAAGCCCACTGGCTTTGCAAGAGACCAAGAATTGATACTTCAGGACCGCAGCAGGCAGTGCAAACACAAATATCAATAGCCTTTGCTTACCTTGGATAAGGTCTAGGCAAGCCCAGGCAGGAGAAAGCCCTGGGGGAGCCAGCGAGGGAAGTCCTGATCCAAGGACCATTCCCCAGCTCAGGAGAAAGCTCATTGTGAAGGAAACATTTCACATGTACTGGCTCCCCTGGAAAAGGGAGGGCAATGTTCACCCTTCACCTTCCCTTGCATGAAGGCTAGAGGCTTGCAGGTGATAAACGACACAGGGAGCCTCGGTCTCATTTCAAATTTCACTTTGAGACAGCTTCACAGCAGCAGTTTAACATTCAGTGTGGCATTAAGGAAGAGTGTGTGTGTGGGTGAAGATGGAGGTAATGAAGGCCATTTCTGCATGCAGGGGGCTTTGAAGGTAGAAATAGCCAACAGAAGCTCCCAGAGCACCTCTGGATATAAAAGAAGTACTTCTATTACTAGAGCATACAGTACAAATAGAAAGACATTGGGATCAAATGCTTTGCAACATGGATACACTGGTGAAACAGATCTATGTTTCAGTGACAGGCAATGGGATGTAGAGTAGGGGACAGACAGGGCATTATCTGTTAGGCAGGGACACAGGACTGCTGGTTCTGCTTTAGGATGGAGTGAAGATGAGATGCCCTCTTAGGCCAGCCTGGCTTACTGTGGTACCCAAGAGAGCATGAAGAAGCAAGTGAACTTACTGAAGGGGAGGAAAAAAAAAAAAACAAAACAAAACCAGCCAGGCCTGCAACCTCCATGCATGTGGGCTGCTGGGGCAAAAGAGAAGGAAGCAGAGGAGCAGGAAAATGTGGGCAGGTGTAAGGAGGAGCTCTACAGTGAGCCTGGGCTGCCAGTTTGCTGCATCCTGGCTAGGCTCTCGGGATACTGTTCCAGTTTTGTGTGTGTGTCAGTGTGCATCTGTGTGTTTATATCTGCGTGTGTTATCATGTGTTCACTGCATGAAGCCTGTTCCTCTTCTTTAGTATCCCCCATTCATTTGCACTCATTTCTTTTCCAACGGGGTTGCTAGCTTTAGTCCCCTCTTCAAGCTGAGCCCTGGGATTTCCACAGAGAGGTGACACCAGGAGGATGGCTCAATCCTGCGAGGCGCTAAGCACCTTCAGCTCACAATGACTAAGGCAGTGGAAACCCTTGCAGGACAGAGCACACAGTTTAGGAAGATTTTTTTCAATAGTTCTCTGCAGTGAGAATGCAAGAGCAAAACTTGGAGTGCTGTTTTCCCTGATTGTTAATCCTTCTTTTCTTTTTTTCTGTACTCAAAGCAATTTTGCATGCATCAGACAGGAAGAGGTACAACACACGTTGATACTAACAGAGAGAGATTAGACTCTGCTCTGAGTCTAATCAGAGAATAATCTACTGTGGTTGAAAAGCAATAATGGCTAATTTTTTTATTAAATACACTTGCACAGGCAAATGTCACCTACAGTTTGTGTTCTCCAGCGGCCATGCTGGGAGTGGTGACAATGCTGTGCTAAAGCTAAGGGGAGCAGCTGAAGGCCACAGAGAGCTTGGGGATAGGGGAGGCAATAGAAAAAGCACACTGTGATTTTATTTGGGTCAATGAGTGAGTGTATTTCAGCCATTCCTTCCCTTTCAATAATATGTTTGTATAATAGATAACCAGTTCAGCTCCTGAAACTAAGCCCGTCCTTTGCTGTTTGTCAGTAAAATAGTTTTTTGCATGTTTTGCATCTGAGTGTTTTTTCCAGCCCTTTGAACGGAATGATACTCCTGGGGTCAGAGGCTGGAGGCCTGCTAGGGGCACTGCAAACTTGCAGGTCACCAGCTTACGGGCAGGGGTTTAAGAGAGGAGGAGGTACAAATATGGCTTGAATGGTGTGGGAAAAAGCTGTGCCCAGCCTTAACCTATAAAGAAGGGCTGTGCAATTTTCCCCAGGTTATGTGACATCATAGGACACTGTCCCAGATTTTAGCCTGCTTGTCTCCCACTCACTGGGAACACAGGGAAGCTCTAATGTCCAAAACTGATTTAAAAAGAAGATAAATATTTTACTGTTAAAACCAAATTCTGGGTGCAAGCTACCTCCAGAGAGGAGTGTGGGCCTTTCTTGCCTATTGCCTGCAAGGGCAAGCAAGGAAGGCAGGGCATAGGAAACCTAGGGCTTTGGCACAGACAAGGAGAGGTGTACTCATTTCCCATTCTAGCAGTACCGAAATCTGCCACCATGAACCAGTCCTTTAACTTTCTTCATTCTGCTCTTTTCTCTCCTGAAACAGGACCACACATACACAAACAGAGCAATTCTGACACTGAGTGGGACTTCAGTCCTTATGCGCAAAGAGGCTGATGCACGAGTTGTTCTACAAGTCTGGGCAAATCTGGGCACATCTTACTCAGGCTTGGTGGAGACACTACGTGAAAGCAGAGCAGCAATAGCAAAAACCCAACACCCAAGCAAAGAAACCCCCACAACAAGAATAAAACCCACAGCAGCAGAAGAGAGGGGAAAAAACACCCAGGCAGCCAGGCAGGGAGCTGTTGTCATGGAACTGACTGATAGTTGCAGGCACTGGCATCTCAAATTATGTCTGGGGGTGAAAAACGGCCAGCAACAGAGACAAATGATCTGACTTCTGTCAAGGTGAGAATAATGAGAGGTAGGGCAAGAGCTGGAAGACTGCCTGGGAACTTCTCTAAGCTACCCATGCGCTGCTCCCCTTTGCACATCTTAGAAAAATAATAATGTCATGTAGCCTGGTAACGCTGCTAGAGCTTCATTCCAGGAGATGCTGCGTATCAGAAGATATCACCAAGATTTGGTAAGGCTGTACTACCTCAAGGAATCAGGGGAAAGAGAAGGAAAACCAGCCAGCAAGGATACACTGTCCCAGGTCATTCAAAGCAAGATCTGACCCATACCTGTCCTTCACCAGGCACCCAATCTCTGCTGTCGGTGCTTGGTATGAAGAGATGATGAGTAAAGCAGCCTGGTGGCACTGAGTATCCAGTTGATTGGAGTCCTTTGGTTCCTCTTCTACTGCAGCTCAGATTGGCAAACTTTGCCTTATCCCAATGCCTGAGTGGTTGATGTCTGTGGGAGAGATGCTGGCTGAATCACAAGGTGCAGCAGAGTACCAGGAGTCTGTGAAAGCATTGACTCAGGGATGCACATCATGAATAGCCTGAAGGTTGCAAGAGAAGCAGGGTGGAGAGGTAACCATTGGAGAAAGGCTTTTCTATTGACATTTTTGGCTTGTGAAATTCTTGTGGGACAGCTGACCTACAATTAGCCCTCAAACTGGATCCTAGCTGCTTGGTCCCCAGGTGATGCAGTTACACAGTTGCACTGCCTTCTCAAGATAACTCAGGACCATATCCACATTATCTGCCAAAAGCTGACACACAGCAGCTGGACTGCCCACACATGCCCATTTGCTGCTACAACACCTCTTTGTTTGTGCAGGACTGACTAGTAATCCCTACTCTTGTTGCAGCTACGCTATCTTCCAGCTCTTCACCTGCAGATGGGTTTGCTATGTACAGTCTCCTGTGTTTGCTTTGGTTTCTTTTATGGTGCTTTTGTGTGTCTAGGCCTTAGAGCTGCACTGGCACCAAAGGGCTGTGCATGACTAAGACAGGCCCAAGAGAGGAGAACCCCCTGGCAGGGAAAGTGCAGACCTGGCAGGTTGCACACCAGGTGAACACAGAGACAAGCCACCCACAGGAAGTAGCAAACTCTGGCATGTTTTTGTCAGGATCCCTCCAATAGATCCCCATTACTTACATCCATGTGCCAACAGCACTCAGTCACTGGCTGCAGAAGATGGGCTGCCTTCCATACGTAAAGAACCTCCTGGAGCAGCAAGGCGGCCCAGGGCAGGCCAGTGACTTGCATTACAGGCTGGACAAATTAATCGGATTTGCCACCTTTTTTAAAAAACATATAGGCAGAATAATAATGTTGCAATAAAATGGAAACAGCCACAGACAATGGATTTTAAAAGAATCTGAATGTTTCTTCTCCATTCAAAACACAAACACAGGCTGGCAGATAAATACTTCCTGGGGAGACTCCTCTCTCCCGTTAAGTCCTGGAGCATGGGACATGCACTGGTGAGAAAGTGTGCGGCACTCGCATCCTTGTACTTGCACAATGGAACTTTCCTCCCAGTGTATCAGATTCAAAAGTAAATACCTTAATGGATGGCAACCGGGAATAGATAGATGACCACGCTATAAATCTGTCTCCCAGCTGCCATGTTGAAGCACAGAGAAGGCATTTCAGCTGGCAGTTTCAAAGATGGGGAGTGATAGATTGCTTGCTAATCCATCTGCTCTTAGATTTGCTCTCCAATACAAAATACTATTTTAACAGAGTGCTATTAGCTCATAACTCACTCAGTGTCATGGAGAGGAGATAACCTCAGCCTGGGGTTGCCACCCTATATCCCTACATGGAGTGTTAACAAATAGCTAGCTGGGTGCCACCTCCACAGGAACATCATTCATCCTGTCAGCTGACAGCAAACCAAACTTACTGATGAGGCTGGCAGGGGTGACAGAGGCCCTGCATTTAAATCTTTGATGAGGCAGGAGTTGAACAACGACAGGTGGCCTTTTTAATCCTTCCCTGTTGCATTCCACATGAGCAGCAGCAGTGAGAGCAACTGGCACAGCTATTCAGCAGGCAGCAGGGCATGAAATCACCTAGCTGGTGGCTAGCAGCAACATGCATAGCAAGAAGGACAAGGAATCTCTTTTCAAAGGCAGGATTTAGAGAGCTGGTAGCAATAGTGCCTGGGATGCACCGAGAGAGCTGGCTTCATCAGTCCAACAGCCCATGGCACATGATGTGAAGGAAGGAAGAGTAGTGTGCAACTGTGAGAGAATGGATGGAGAACTTTATTTCCTATGGAAATAAAGAACGAAGTATCAACACTGAGAAAAGCAGCACTTTCAAGCCTGACAGCTAACAGTTGTTCCAGGTTGCACTAAGACTGACCAGGTGCAGAACTGCAGAGTGCATCAGCTACCCATGTTCCCAGCATTCCCCATACCACTAACCAGAACACAAGGATCTTGAGCTCAAACAATGGGATTATTTGGCTGGAACCTACCCCACCAGCTCCCAAAACACTGTCAGGGAAGAACAAATGGCATCAGTTTGTACAAGTGGAAGCCCACGTCACACTTTCAATGCAGTGGGAAGAGATAAAACAACCAGGTTGGAAGATTGGACCCAAGCAAAACAAGATGCCCACAGCACCTCTGCCACTCCTTACCCACCTTACCTGACAGATGTAGCACCCCAAGCCACCTCAACCCTCTTGAATCAGGCTCACCTCTGGGTTTTCTGCTCCACCTCCTCAGTTTTTCCCAGCCTAGATGCCACCTCCCCCTCTCTTCTTCACAGGTGGGAAGTAAGACATCCATCATTCAGCAAGAGTTTAATAAATGATGTATCCATACTACTGGGCTGGGTGCAAACAGTCCTTCTCCTGCTGCCAAGGGTAGAAGTGATTGTGGACTTTCAGGCATTGTATTAATAGGGATCTCTCAAAAGGGGACTGGGGGATGTGCCTGCTCTGCCCAGAGCCACAACCTTCTCTGGAAAGGAGGATGAGAACTCACTGTGAATTTCAGACACATAGATGCTGTCACAACCTACCAGGTAGTGGCTGTGGAGGGAGATTGTGAACAGAGAGAAGAAAACAAGTGAGCCCTGAAGCACTCTGCTCCTGGGATTTCAACTAGCACCAGGGTTGCACAAGACCCTGCAACACATTGCTAACAAAGTACAAAGGGCACAGATGTGCAAAGCTCTGACCAGCTGATTGAGGATTTTTGAGGGTGAAGGGAGGTTGAGACACACAGGACAAGTTCTGTATATTAAAGAGCCCTATTCCTAGGAGGAAGTTCCTAATATAAAGTACAGAAATGTCTCTATTTACCCTTCCCCCACCTTTTAGAAGAAAACAAACTAAAGAAAACAGACTTCATTTAGTGGAGAGAGCATCATTTTCCAGGCTGCCCAAGAAGGGGAAAGAACTTTGCGCCTTAGAATACAAGCAGCACCAGCTAGTGAGTCACACCAGAGCAACGTCTCAATACACACCAGAAACGCTAAGGCATCCATATGTTCTCAAAAGCACCCATGTGTCTGTCTTCAAGACAGACAGTCCTTTCCATCCATATGAAGCCCATGCAGCAAAGCTCAGGTAAGGACTAGTGGCATCCATCGTTAAGAGTGGTCATTAAAAGCCCTTAAAAACTCACTGAAAAGTACTTCTGTACTCAGGCAAACCTGAGAACCCTTAGGTCAGCCTATGCTTCCTGCTGTCTTCCCTGCCACAGCAAGAGGCTACTTCTAGCTAATTGTTCTCCTGAACCTGCAATTAATCACTGTTGCACAGCACAGAAGCGTGGATCATAGCTGCATTACAAGTACTGTGCTCCCTCTGCTTCCATGTAGGAACCTGATGCAATCTGAAGGAGGAATCACATGAAACAGCTGAGACAGCAACTGCTGTGCCTTTCACACAGCTTTACAGCAGGATTCTCTTCCCAGCTATTGGTATCAGCAAAAGTACAGTCAGACAGTATAAGGACAAGACAGAGTACCTTTCCCCTCCTCCAGCTCCTTTTGTGCTTCATGGAGATGACTATGGAAGAGAGGAGAAAAGTATTGAAGATATATGTCACAATTAGACATTTTAATCACACAATATCAGACTGCTCCCTCACATAATTCATTGGCAAGGATTTTTTAGCAGAGAGTTGCTCTGCTTAGCTCCCTTCCATCTCTTGGGGCTTAACAGAAATATAATTCTAGTCAAATCTAAGTAGGAAGGGGAAAGCCTAGAATAGCTAATCCTCTAGTACATCCGCGGACTAAAGGACAACTACACCTAGGCTAAAGGGGAGGAAAAAAAAAACCCCACATTCGAGTTTATTTCAGTCATTCAGAACAAAGTATACAGTGATTCCTCCCTTTCCTCTACAGCATGCTTCCCACAGCAATGTACCTTGCAACGAGTAAGTGTTAGTGGGGCATGAAAGTCTGGGCACACATTACTGCTGTAGGACACCTGTCCCTAACAAAGGAGCAGCTTCTAAAAATGCATCTTCAAATTCTCCCTTGGCATCCAGAGGAAAATATCAGAGAACTATTTTGAGAGAAGATGGCAGCCCAAGACAGCGAAGGTTTGCAGCCTCAAGAACTATTTCTTTACTGGTGTCCCACAAGGCTGCCTGTTCTGAGGACCCTGGTGACCAGCCCTGTTCCGCTCCCATGCTCACAAGCTCTTGTCAGGGTGCATCTCCCAAAGTTCAGTAACAACCACCAGTGAAATGGGCAAAGCAGAGATTGCTGTCAGTTCCTGTCGGAGGAGAACATCTCAGCAAGGTACTCAAGGGCACAGATTTAGGGCAGGCAAATGTACTTCCATAGTGTAGTTACAGAAGGGGACTCAAGAGCAGAGCACAGAGTTCAAATCCAGTTCAAACACAGAAAAAAATTCAAGAGATTTTCTGACCTGTCTCTTACATGCACACAGACAGAACAAATGTCATCTGATCAAGACAGGCTTGTGTTCACAACTTGACAACTGCACATTTCTCAATTGTTCCAGAAATGCAGCAGAAGACTCATGTAGCAATAGCAGCTTAATGGCAGCAATTAATTGGCAAACAAGCGCCACTCATCTCTCTCTCTCTCTCTTCAGACCATGCTGGACACCTGTATGCCAGGCAGACTTACTGAGCCTTGTCTACTCACCTCCTTAAAGAGAAAGATGATTTTCTTGGGGAAAAAAAAAAAATCTAGGGCTGTTCTCAGACTAGCTGTAGCAGCAAGTGCCTGGCTGGAGAAAGCAAACAAAGCATTGTGGGCTGTATAGTCAGAACACACAGATTGGAACCTGGGAAACAGCAGTTCCTGCTGCAGCTCAGCAGTGTCTGAAGGGCTACCTAGCATTCTGAGCAGTGCTTTCAAGATTGTGCTACAGGAAGTGCCAGTTGCTCCACTGCAGTTCAAATAACCTTTTGTGATCCAGGGAGTGTGTGCAGTTATTCTACAATGCTACACTGGAGGGGCACAAAAGCTCTCAGGCTTGGAACGCTTAGCGCTTCAGCACTGCGGAGTCATGCTCCAGAGCTTTTAGTCCTTTGCAGTGTACCACTGCAGGCTGGCTCTACAGCCATCCTCCAGGAGACGCAAGCACAGAGAAGAAAAAAGGAAGCAGCCAGGCACCAGCAGGTGTAGCCACATCACAAGGAAAGTCCCAATGCTTATCAGCCAACCCACTGCACAGCTGTAGTTTCTCCTAAGTGTTGACTCCAAGTTAACCAGGTGCAGCTGTGAACCACACCAAATACACCTCTGTAACACAAGATCAACCCTGAGTCTGTGAAGGGGTGACAATAAGAGAGCAAGGAGTGATGTCAGAGATGTGAGCAAGGAGGTATGTCATGGGCAGGATCTGTGGAAAAAAGATGAGAAATACCTCTGCTGGAGCATAAACCCTATAAAGCTAAATATATGGGAGTAGCAGGCTTGGACAGGCCCTGGGTTCCCACAGGTCCATGGCACTGGGACACTCCAGAACAGTGTCAAATGGCTGAATAGGATTTGGAGTTTGGGCCTCTCTAGCAGGACAGGCCATACAGACTAACACAGTCAATGGTATTTCAGCAAGGGGGTCCTTTAATACAGTTGCTTCTGCCTTATTTAAACCATTTTGTTTTCTGGTGCACTTTAAAAGCATGAAATCAGAGGCAGACTGAGGCAGTACCCCCTCCCTTGCACCAATGGACACATTTCTCTCAACGCATGATTCCACCAAACATTTTCCCAAAAGACCCTCCCAGCTTTCTCCCATGCCCACTTCTCCACACATGCTGGTCTAAAGCCTTCAGACTTCTCACACTGGTGTTCCTTTGGGGAATGGCAGGAGTGGGTTTCTGCCAGTCCCTTTCATTGCTTCAGCACCCTCTGTTTTCAGCCACTCCATCTTCTGTTTGTGTTGCTGCACAGCATCAGCTACCCGGGCATCGATCATGGCCTCTGTGAGAACACCGTCCTCTGATGCATAAGCTGCAGCCTGGAGAGGCAAAGTCAGAAGAGACATAAGTTAGTGATGACAATTCCTAGGATCGGTGAAGATCTGACACTCGTCCCTCTCTTTTGTTTTCTTCTCCATGCATGCTTGCCCCCACACTACCAAGCACAACAGCCAGTCTTGTTCTGAGTTGGTGGACCAGAGCAATCTGGCATATCACCATCGGAAAGGTTTTCCTTGATGCAGCTGTACCAGGGACTGAAATACATCAACTGCCCAAGCACAGAGAAACATTCACAGCTACACTAAAGTCTTTGTCTCTGAGCTACTAACAAGCACCTTTGCCTACCTGCCTCTGGATTTCCTGGGAAGCAAGATCTTTGCATTCGGAAGAGACAAGGCCACAGGTTCATAATGCTGAACATAGCCAGTATGGTTGGGCTGCAGTCACACTTGGCTTGTTTAAATTTCCTCTCCTGCTTTAAAAGTGCTGCACATATGAAGCCAATAAGGTAAAGAGTAATAGGTGCATATGGTGATTGAATGACTCCATCCAAGACAATAGAAAATGTTTTAAACACTTACACAGGAGAAATAACATCAGTGCTAGGGTGAATATGGGCAATGTGGCACCTGTAAAATGATGTCTAATGTGCACTAATCTTGCTTTCCTCATGCGTTCTGCTAGGAATCTCCTCTGCATCACTTCTGTGCTGTGTCAGCTCCCACCCCATACTCATCTGCCCGTGGGACCTTCCCTTTTCCCCCACCTCCATTCATACCCCAACTCCTGTCTCTCCAATTCTGCTTGGCAAATTCATGCTTGGTCCTGTTGCGACTTCAACAGGCAGTACAAATTTGATCATAGTTCCTTGCAGGAAGGGTTGAAAACTACTGACATCCTTACCAAGCAGCCCACAACATTTCTAGTGGCAGCTTAGGGGAAACAGGACTGCGTGCCATTTCTCTTCAGCTGCAGCAAAAGGATTGTCACTTTTGTCCAAACATGCAGGACAGCTAGGACTCCACTGATGGACATTTTGCAGATGACAACACAAGCAGCCATACCCTCCTAGGAAGGGAAGGATGCTTACACTGTTAGCTGTACCCATCTCCAAGGTAACAAAGCAACTCCAAGCTACAGGTTTCTAAATCTAGTTACTCCCTGTGCAAGTGCTCCTGCAAGCGATTCAGTATGTGGTTCCTTGGACAACTATGCTATCGAGTGAGCTTGACACAAATCAGGGTGGGACCCCCTCCAGCTTCTCACATCCATGCTGCTTGCTCCAAATAGCCCCAAACTTCTGTCCACATCTCTCTCCTACAGAGCTATATCATGGATTGTCACATGCCAACCCTTCTGTCTGCAGAGCATTCCCCAAGATCCCAGTCAGGAATATAAACTTTGGCTTTCATGACAGGCTGAAGTGCGCTTCTAAGGTATTACACACAGGCTCCATAAATCATTAACAGTGCAAAATATCAATTATAGCAAGCAACGAGGTTTACTGCAAAAGCACCACAGAAAGAAATTACAGTGTGACCATTTTATGCACCCACTGTCCAATGATGTAGACAGGAGAGAAGACAAACCCCAGAGTAAGCTGCTGCACCGTCAGTATCATCACAGTACTGACTAGCCTAGTACAGTAGGTTATACCTGCCTATTAGATTACTGCTACCGCACTGCAGGAGGAAGAATTATTTCAAGAAATGAGCAAAAGGTTACCCAAGTTGGTTTTCAGCCTCCTCTAGCCTACTTGCCAGTCCTTACTTAGTAGCCCTTTTTGGGGAACTGGTTAGATCACAAGAGGTCTCACTGCACAAACCACATGTAACCATAGAGCTGGCAGGTACTGGTTTTTACTGCAAGAAGCATCAGAACAGATCGTTCCCTGTGCAAAACCTTTGTAATCCTTCCTTAAGGCAGAAGTGACAAGTTAGGAGTCAACACTGGCCGTAAGCAAGGAGTGAGAAATAGAAGGTCTGCAAATAGAGAATTCACTTTGCATAAAGGCACTTGTGCTCCATATTCAGCAACAGAGCAGGAGGCATCCTGAACACAATGAGGTAGTTACTTCCCACAAACACCAGAAGAGCGGCACTGTTTCCATAACCTGCCTGCTGCCACAAGTATTTATACAACATGTATCACACCCTGCCCTGTCCTCTCTCACCACTCTAAAAGGGGCATGGTGGAAAGGTTCTGTTCAGTTGAAGTATCCTCTCTGACTCCCCCCCATAACCCCCCCCCCCCCCCCCCTTTTTTTTTTTTGGTGCAGGACATGACTGGGGACTTAAAGCTAAAAGGAGCCAGCACGCTTTTGACAATGCAGCCCTCCAGCCAGGTGGATTTGGTGTTTTAAAATGGAGTAAGTGCTTTCCTGGGATGCACGTTATGTGCCTCCACAGGCTAGAGTGGATGTCTTCCCTTCCTCCCTGCCACTGCATAGACCATAAATTCAACTGTGGAAACTCCTGCAAAGCTGTGCGGTTCACGCTCTGTTGATTTTCTCAATGACTTTCTATATATAGAAAGCCTCAGGCCCTAGCTGTCAGGAAAGCAAATGGGAGAAGCAGCTGTCCCTTCTGGGAGTAGCTTGCACACACACAAAAATGGTACTGAGCTTCATTTATATTCATACCTCTGCCTTCTGCATGGACAAATTTTAACCCATTTTCTCCAGTGCAACTATTCATGTTTTGTAACTCAAATCCAATTACGAAATAATCTGAAAACAAAGCATTTGGGGGGGAAGTAGAGGGATGGAGCACAGATGACAAGTCCAGCCTAGATGACCTAATGTTTCATTTCAGCCAAGAACCATGGTTTATTTTAACTTGGCCAAACTAATCTGTATCCTATGAATCACATTTATAATGAAAACGGCCTGCTCAAAAAAACCCCCAACACACAAGCACACCCCCAGCCCCTTACTTATAATGTCCTTCAGCTCAGACCACTATAGAAACATTAAATTCTTCCCATAACTTGGTCAGGCAGATTTTTTTTTTTTTTTTTTTTAATACAAACAAGGTTTGGGGAGCAAAAAGGCATTTATGTCAGTGGTACAAAAGGCAAGGAAATGACATGAAGCTCACCTCTATCATTAACACTGGAACATAAAACTCATGGGAATTTTCTTGAAGTGTTGCCAAATTTTCCAGAGATTACAGCTTGAAATAGTGAAAGGTTGCTTTTTTTGACATTTTATCTAAAGCATATCAATGGGTTTAAGTACAGGGTGCAAAACTAGAAAGTCTGCACATTACTATAAACAGATCTGAAGGGAATTTTTAAGTGTGTAAATGCATCTAATCCATGCTATATTCATAAAGGATTAGATATGAAGAATGGAAAAGCACAAGGACAAAAGGGAATGCTCAGTCTTCTGCAGAAGAGATTAAAATGGATTTCTAGCATGCAGACTATTAGCTGTGCCAGACAGCAATATTTTTCCCAGCGCAAGAGGTTACACCCTCTGCTTTTCTGCATCTTATTTTTTCTGTTTGGTAAATTCAAACTGAGCCAGACTGAAACAACAGTGAACTAGAACTTCATGTAAATGACAGCCAATCAATTTCAAGCCCAGCTTATAGTGGAATTAAGCCTATGAAAGCTGCAGCTATTGCTCAGGCTTCTAGTTTAACTGAGATGTTTTTGTTAAAAGCAATATTAACAGAACACTCCAATAACATCTTCATGGGAAATGACTGTAAGGCCACAGGACAGCAGAGTGGCCATATGCTGCTGTTCTAGGTTACCCTCGGTAAGAGCCAACAGCTATGATGGTTTCTCCTCCTACTGCTTCAGAACCTCACTTTTCCGCAAACCATCTCTGAAGTTCAGTTCTGGCCATGAGAGTTGACCTCAGGCAAGCTAAGCAGAGCTGATGAGGATCCTAGCATCTCAAAACTCCATCAAGTCTATGATAAATACCTTCCTGTGCTCCCTGTCCATTTCCTCCAGCACTTCTGCAGATTCAGGAATGGAAGCAGGAGTAGCAAAGCAGATTCCTCACTGCCTTTCCTAGTACTACCTGTGCTTCATGGATGATTTGATTAGGTTTCATTACATAGAGATTAGGACTAGAATTGCAAGCAACAAGGCTTCAGTCAGCTTGAGGTAGTAGGACAGACCCTGTGGAACCGAACAACACTTCACCATAGATTAAGCCTGCCATTCTGCTCCCTCTGCATTTGTGTCTGTTGTCCAGACACTGGTTGAAGTTTTGTTCCAAGACATGTCTACAGAGGCATAATGCATACAGTCAGCAACACTGCAAATGACTGCTGGAGGAGTAAACTAATTAATAAAATGAATATACAAAACTGAGGTGAATTAAGTGACAGGCATGTTGCAATTAAGCCTACACTTTGAGGATTAGCTCCAAGTCACATCAGGGCACTATGCAAAATAGCTGAAAACAAAAGGCAAACAACATGCTTCCATCCAGCTCTGTGCTCCAGCGTTCACAAGCAGCAGTTTTCACTAGGGCTTTGTGCTGTAATCTTCCCCAGAATGGGTCAACGAAATTTATTTATTAAACAGAGACCTTAGGCATATTGCATTTCAGCAGCTGTTGTGATGAGCCTATCTGGAAAAGTGTTGGAAACTTAAATGTCTCGAGACATAGTTTTCAAGTTTGCTTTGAGGACTTTAGAAAGAGCACTAGACTCACAACATCTGCTGTTTACCAGCTCGTTAAGGTGTTACTAAGATCAGAAACAGAACTGTTAAGATAGATACCTTGTTTTTTCCCTTTTCTTGGCTCTTCCTGCCCTTCATCTTCTCAACTTTTACATCATCTCAAACTCTTCCTGCCTGTTTTGTTACCTTGACATAATGCTTTGGGTGGAGAGAGGGGGAAAAAAAAGCAACTGCAAGTAGGGAACTGAGTAGTTAAGGTGAACGTCTGGACTTCCTAGAGTCGCAGAAGAGGCTCCCTAAATCCTCAGGTTAAGCCCTTTTGCAGCTTCCTTATAGCTCCACACATCCAAGGCGGACAAAATTGTAACTTGCAAACTGATTAAAATTCAAGTGTGTGCTCATAAAGATGCTGTTCACATCAGGTTATTTCCCACATCAGCCATCTTTGGCATGCAGCATCTTCAATCAAAAATTCAGTCATACAGGAGTTTAAAAGACCAACAGTTCAAGAGTTAACAGTCCTATCTGTAGTACATAACCACCTTACAGCTGTTCCCTGCTGAGGGGAACAGAGGGCCCAATATG
>WAAD01040465.1:25179-38165 GCA_013389945.1 Fregata magnificens | reverse complement strand
TATTTATTAATTAGTATTATTTGGTTTTATTGGAACCATTTCCAACTATAGAAAAATAAGTAATGAAATTACCTTAATTCAAATGCAGACCAATAAAGAACAAACTAATCTTATTACAAATTATATACATAGTCTTAGGAAGAGCAAAGATTACTCTTTTGGGAAGACTGTGTTATATGCCTTGAGATGTCCCCTGCATTTTCTCAGGAAGTAATTCCTTGTTTGGTATAAAAGGCATGCTTTAAAAATATAAAGTGTGGTAAAGAACCTTTTAGTAATTTTCTCTTGCCCTTGGATGTCACTAATTGACTAACTGCTTTAACCCCACCTCATAAATGCAGGAAGGATGCTGAGGAACTAATAATAATTTTCCCAAAATCCAAACTGAGAGGAAGTTGACGGTGATAAATGCTACCTACTGCCCCTTTCCCATCACACATCTGCAGCCATATTAAAGTGGCTCCTTGATGCTTACATTTTAACTGGGATCCTGTAGTAGTGAGAAGAAAGAACCAAGGTACCCAAATTTCTGTGAGAAATACACAAGTCTGCAAAAAGCAGTCTCTCTTGTCCACAAACAGACAAATTCTTACATCAAGGCACATTGGTGCTTATTGGAATTTGAAACTTAACATGGTCCTTATCCTACCAAGGTGAAGTCAAAACAAAAGTTTCCTCTTCAGAAGTTTACACAGCTGTCCTCAAATTCCCATTCAATTCTGAAGCTGCACATGAAGAATTAGGTTCAAATAAATGAGTAATTCGACAAATATATGTGAAAAACATATATGCACAATTACAGTAGGAATACTTTTTTGTTTTCTTCTGGACAGCTAAACATTAAAAGGTCACCACATTACATTCTAGCAGCACACATGTCTGATGAACAGAATAACAAAGAAGGTAACATTTGCAGGAAGAAGTGAACACTTCCATTTGAACAAATGTGGTACCTGGAAAAAGACAAAACTTTCAGGCACAGTACCATCCTTCAGGTGTGAAAAATTAGATTCAATGTAGTGATAAAATAATAAATAAGAATTTTTTTACTTGGAGATCCGTAAACAACAGTCTACATATTCCAAGGGAAACACATGCAGGATGATCAGAAGCATTGTTCTTTCATAGCTTATAGAATGGTTGCAATAGATGGCAGTGTTAGAAGACAGATGCCCGCTGTGTAATGTGTCAAGTTATGACCTTGATTCAGCAAAAATGAATGCATAAGAGCACCTCTGAGCTCCTTGATCTTTGAACAAGGTGAACAGCTAACCCATTGGCTGTTCCGAATTAGAGGTATTTAAGTGTTTACATGTTTACATGATTGAAAAGTAATATTCAGAGATAATATGGAATCCTGAAAAAAGGGAAGGAACAAAGGCTGATATAGTGCTGATGTGGTGCTACAGCTTGGGAAATGCTTAAGATGACTATTAACATTATACATTACTGTTACTAATTTTTTTCTCAAAAAAGGTTTTTTATAGTGCCAGCTGTAGAAATGAAATACCTCAAGTGGAACCCAGGCATCTTTGATGTTATGCATCTTCCATGTCAGTAATAAAACAAAACAAAGAAGGTATAACTCTATTCTCTGAATTCTATCAGGATGGAAATTCTGCTTATCATTGTAACTAAAGGCTATGTTCTCACAGTGTGTATTAGAGGGTCATAAAAAGCTGTTGATGAGGCTCATGTTTTCTTTCCTTACTTGAAAGTAGTTATGAAAGCAATATGCACACAGATTTTTAATATAAAATACCTTTTCCACTTTATAGCTAACACAATATGGAATGAGTAGCCATTTACTTGATGGCTGAAGATGGGAATGAATAAGAACAGATCCTGCTTTTATTTAGCTTATCTATAGTATAGCACAAGGCAGCCAGAGAGATGTTTAAGAAGATTACTGTTAATATATGAGTATGTATGCTTAATTTCCTTAACTACAGTGTACTAGACCAAGCTTTATTCTGTGATTCTTCCAGTGTGTGTATAATAATAATAAATGTGCATACAGGTAGAAGCAACTAAGTCATCTAATTCACACAGCTGCACAGAACTGCACAGGGGATTTTTCATTATCTGAAATGAAAAGATACAGAAATTCTAACCTGGCAAATGTTAGTATTAGAAGGTGTTATAAATAGCACAGATGATCATTTTAATTGCTCAGATTTTGGCCAAAGACCTAAATTGAGCTTGACTGATCTATTCTGTTCTTCTTTAGGCATATTTATGAGAATACAAGCAATTAAATGATCAAAGGAGAAAAAATTGATAAAGAGATCTTTTCTAGTCAGGTATTAAATTTCTAGGATAACCTTTACTTTCAAAACATTGAAGTTTTATGATATTAGAAAGATGTCATACCAGCCAAAGAAACTGTGCCATTTTCAAACAGGAGAGAAGTCAAGACCAGTTTTTCAATCAAATAGTCTTTATTTAGAGGAGAGATCTATGCATTTTCTTTGAAAGTACATAAAAATATTAAATAAATAAAGTATAGGCTATATCCTATGCTACCCAACTACCAAAACATATTCCTCCAAACATATGGTCAGTGCTGTTAATGGTGTTTTATGTTGAAGGTCTGGATCAAAATTTGTTTGTCCACGGTGTGATGTTTGTATTCAGGTTTTCTGGGTTAATCTGCATGTCACCAGGAATTACTATCACTGGTAGCAGGGGTGTTTTGGGTACTCATGGAAAGTTTCCCAGTCACACAGAAGAGAGAAGAGAACCTAGTCTTCTTCCTTCATGAGTTCTCTATTCCCTCAGGGAAATGGTACCACCAGAGTATCATTGCCATGGTGCATCTATTCAGTCCTTTTTTATTGTTGCTGAAAAAGAAAGGTTTTTGTACTGAAAGAAATTTTTATTGAATCAAATGCTCTGTGTGAAGAAGATGGCTATTTCAGTAAGGAATACAAATAAAATCTAAACGTCATTAAATCTAAGCTGAGGTTCTTGATTTTGATTCTTTTGTTTGTTTTAGTTCTGAAATTGAAGAAGAATACTGGTTATTCATACAACCTTGCTGTTATCAGCTTTATTCCACTGAAACAAAACATATGAATGAACAATGTGCAAAAGTGGAAGAGCATTTTACTTAGACCATTCTTGGTAAAAATTGTGATCACCAAGAATTTTCAGGGAAAAAAGCAACACTCCACTCCTTTGCACGTTCGTTGCTGCAGAACACCAAGCTGCAAACACACCAAGCTAGCATGTTTCCATGTCTTGCTTACTTAAAGGACACAGTTGTTGATCTGTGGCACCATAGTGTCACCTAAACATCTCCTAAACAGAGGGTGAAAGGGTAACATTAGAGGAAAGGTTAAGTTGTACTGTAACATTAGAGTATCTGGGAATACTAAGAAAATATATTGCAGGGAAAGACTGTAATAGGAAAAGAGGCTTCCTAATCGAATGCATGTGGACAGGTTAACTAACACAGTAACTGACATAACTTTTTCTTCTTTTTTTTAATCTGGAGATCTAACCGTGCAAACCAAGTTCAACAAAATTCTATAATAGAATATTAAAATGCAGAATGTGTGCACCCAAATCCCCTAAACTTTGTCATAGTAAATGCTCAATTCTTTGAAACCGGCATTTAATACAAGCACTTTTGAAAAGCCAATCAGTAGCTCTAGAAGTAACTTCACCAATAAGAAGCCCTTTCTGAGAACTTACAATTATATTTATATCTGTAAATACTCATATGTTTAACATGATTAGTTGAGAAATAAGGGACCAGGAAACTGAGAGAAGGTTAGGATCTGGCCAATGCCAACATGAGAAACATGGCAGTTTCTTTGTTTCAAGAAACATGTATCTTGAGGGAATACCAAAAGGAATAATGTCAAAATCATATCAGCTTAATGGAAATCAAAATACTGCACTTGTCTCCTGGGCCATTGCCAATGTCTTTGCAAAACTTTTCTAACCATGTCAGGGAAAAGAAAACCCCCACAGTGTTGTTGAGATTTTCTCCTTAACAGAACAGATACTGTGCAGTTTGCTAATTCAAAGAAGGGTTTTAGAAATTTGTTTGGTATTTTAATTTTATGCTTATAAGTTTCAAGCATAGACTGTCAGGTACAAGATGAAATCCATTACCAAGAAAAATGCAATGCTCAAGTCTTATGAAAGGTTATACATCACACACTTTCTGGTATAGAAAAATAAGTGAGTAAAAACACTAGAACTTAAAAAAAGCAAGCCATATCAAATTATGTGGAACTCTTACGAAGCGTGGTGAGTGTAAAAAGGACAGGAAGCACAAGAGGAGAGTGTTCGGTGAGGTTGTGTGGTCTGTAAAGGTAGTATGCTTAGTCACATGCAGGGAATGGGTTAGCTCTGCCCTTCCATGGTTAATAATAAAATAGGAGACAAGTATTACTGATTATTTTGCCACAACATGTTCTGTGTTTGACACTTATTTGAGCCAACATTATATTCTGGCAGAGATCCTCCCTGTAGGGACTTCCCCATGGGCTGCCTAGAGACCTGGCAAGGAGCTGGTGTGGCTCAAGGGTGCAAGGACTGTGGAGAACTGAGGGATTTGTTACTTCACCTCCTGAGACTGTAGGCTAAAACAGAAGAACAAATACAAGGTATGTGCAGCTGAAGGTCCCTTCACTTTGGACAGACAACGAACAGTCAGGGAACAATTTTACTTCAGAGTTTGTCTCAGGACTTCTTTCTTCAGGATTGTCTCTAAAGCAGACCCTATCATTTTGTTGGAAGCAAGGGGCCGACGGCAAGACTTTTCAAAGTACCTGCGTTGTATAATAAACAACTCTGATTACCGCTGATCCTACTACTTTGGAAAACACTGTCCTGCTTTCTTAATTTCACTTTTAATATACAAATGATCTTTGATGAGCTCAGTAACAGACATAAACTAATTCTGCATTTCAGGAACAGAGAGCAGGGCCTTCCCTCTTGAAGGAATTCTGTGTTAACAGATTAAACATGTTACTTCAAGAGCTACTGTCAACAGTAACACATGTAGGGAAATTAAATTGTCCAGGGAGATTCTATACTGTAAGAAATCAGTCTTTTTTTCTTTTTTTTCCACCCAGGAGCAACTGTAAGTCAAAAGCGTACTGCAAAATAACCCTAAATCTTTACGTTCCCTATTTGCCCCATGCTTATCATCCAGTTACTGATTCCTTCTCCTTATTCTTTAAATAGAATTGTCCTGGGGAACTTACCATCTGCCTGATGTAAACTGCCCCGTTAATTCTCACCTGGCTACAGCTGCAAAACAGATGAGAACAAGGAGAGAGAGTTAATGAATGAGTCCTGGTAAAGATCTCAGCAGGGTGCCTCTTTTAATTCAGACCACGTTGGTAGTTAGTATGACAACAAGCTGTTACCACCTAATGATTTCAGTTCCTTAAGTATAATGAGCCCCATGTTCTCAGTATGCTTTAGACTGGACAACTTAAACTACTGTTGTGTTTCATAATCCCTGTTGTATATTGCAAAATTCCGTGTAGAATTTTCGCTGAATATGGCTTCAACGTGGAAACAGCTAATTGTAATGGAAAAGCCAATTAGTGAGCTGTCAATACATTAAAAAGTAAAAAGAACCCAACAACCAAAAAACCAACAAAAATATGAGAACTTTTTGGATTTAAATATCCAAAGAAAAGTTATTTGCATCAACTGAATATATTGCAGAAATTCTAATTTTATATTTTACACATTTTCTGGCTGCCAAGAATAATATAAAATCTGAGATAATGACATATATGTGGTATATGAAAGTTGTTACACAAGGAAAATGTCAAAAGAATTCAAACCAATTCACATCATTAACAAGAATTAGAACAGATGTTAAAGATGTAAAGATGTGCACAGGTGTACACTTCACTGGGTAAAAACTGGCTGGATGGCCGAGCCCAGAGAGTGGTGGTGAATGGAGTTAAATCCAGTTGGCGGCCGGTCGCAAGCGGTGTTCCCCAGGGCTCAGTTTTGGGGCCAGTCTTGTTTAACATCTTTATCAATGATCTGGATGAGGGGATTGAGCATGCCCTCAGCAAGTTTGCAGATGACACCAAGCTGGGCGGGAGTGTCAATCTGCTCAAGGGAAGGAAGGCTCTACAGAGGGATCCGGACAGGCTGGATCAATGGGCTGAGGTCAATTGTATGAGGTTTAACAAGGCCAAGTGCCGGGTCCTGTGCTTTGGTCACAACAACCCCATGCAACGGTACAGGCTTGGGGAGGAGTGGCTGGAGAGCTGCCTGGCGGAAAAGGACCTGGGGGTGCTGGTTGACAGCCGGCTGAACACGAGCCGGCAGTGTGCCCAGGTGGCCAAGAAGGCCAATGGCATCCTGGCTTGTATTAGGAATAGTGTGACCAGCAGGAGTAGGGAAGTGATCGTGCCCCTGTACTCGGCACTGGTGAGGCCGCACCTCGAGTACTGTGTTCAGTTTTGGGCCCCTCACTACAAGAAGGACACTGAGGTGCTGGAGCGTGTCCAGAGAAGGGCAACGAAGCTGGTGAAGGGACTAGAAAACAAGTCTTATGAGGAGTGGCTGAGGGAATTGGGATTGTTTAGTCTGGAGAAGAGGAAGCTCTCTACAACTACCTGAAAGAAGGTTATAGTGAGGTAGGTGTTGGTCTCTCCATTCACCTGATTTTGGACTGGTGTCTGTTTCAGAAATGACTGAGGGCTTATATATGCAAGATTTTGAAGGGTGAAAAGTGGCATTCACATGCCAGATGAATAATCTGTACCCTTATGCATATTCATGCCATCTTTCCCTGCCAGTGAACCTTGCATTAGTCCTATATAAAGGCTGTGCACAAACATATTTCCCTCAAGTTAGTTAAGCTGTGGTGACTTGTTGCATCTAAGGCATTAGGCACTGAATTACTATCAAGGTTACGTGGCCTTAGCCAGTTTGGATACAGCAGTGACTTCCCCTCGTATCACTCAACTCAGAAGGGCGTGATGAGGGTGGAGGGAAGGAAGGAAAAGAGTACATTCTTCTGTGAACTATTTCAAGCTGGCACAGGCTGGAACTGTCATCGTGGATCCAACTCTTCAACACCAGATGAGAAGCAGTAAGAAGCTCATGGGCTAAAAGGGATCTGTACCCTTAAAGTCCTACATGGTCTGGTGAGTCACTTGTCAAAATTATCAAAGAATGACGTAGTTATTAAGGGTTAAACTGTCCTTCTGGTGAATAGAGCTGAACGGTTTAAGGGAAATTTCCTGTGAAAGCTAATGGTTAAATAAGGCTGCAGATTGACTGACTGCTGGTGGCCATGTAGGAAGAGTAGGAAAAGAGTGCATAGTCATATTCACACCTGCAGCTATCCCTCTCTCAGATCACATGCCAAATTTTACTGGGAATACAAACAGAACAGAGAATTAGGCCACCAAAACAGATCTCTGAAGATGGCCATTTCTTTCTGGCCTTTGCCACATTTACAAGGTGATAAAAGAGACCAAAGACAAATATTCCAACTCTGACACTTTGGTCAATTTTTTTTAGAAAATGTGAAAAAAAGCTTCTGGGTAAGGTAATCTATTTTTCACTTTGAAAGCCTATTTCTGAATGCAAATAGTTTATGAGGACTTTACGATAAATTTGACTATTTTGGGGAACTCTTCCATATGCTATGACTAAAAGACTTAGAAACTTTTCTTAGAGACTCCTCCTTCTGGAAGGCAGTCTACTTGTGACAAATCCATTCAAGAAGTGAAATCCCAATGGATAAAGATGTAGAACCCCTGAAATGAATTATATGAGTAACTGTGGTCATTTTCCTCTTGAATAAAAACAGGAGTATGACACTTGAAGTTGTGTGCATTCTATTCATACCACAGGCGATTACCTTTAAGCTTTTCTTAGTATACTTTTCTTTGGGTAGGAGGTGCTACCCAAAAAGCGCCATTCTCACATCCATCTTGTACAGAATTTTGGGGTGTTTCAGCCATCCCCCTTTAAGATGACAATTCTCTCAATAAGAGAGAATTTGGGAAAACTGTGCCATCTAGGCATTCTTGCTTGGGTGAATTCATGAAAATTGGTGAAGCTGAATGGAACATTCTAGTTTTAAGAAATGCTTTCACCTCTGCCAGAGATGAGTCTGCTAATGCAGTAGTACTCTACGGCAACTCAATATCATTATCTAGTCTCATGACATTTTGAAAATAAATATTTTTATGAAGGTCTGCTTCTTGTTTTTTGACCGGGGAGCTTCCTCTCTACTTCACATACAGAGAGCATTCCTTAAAATCAATCTTATTTTCCCTGCTGATTAAACTGAACAATAAACCCCTAATTAGGAGGTTTTGAAAGTTCTGGTTTTGATGTTAGCTTTGGAAGTTATTCACTACAGGAGGTGATAGGGTAGTGAGGGTGCTTCTGAGTCATCCCCAATGCCCAAGCTGCTATGCAGGATATAAAAGACATGTGCAGGAGAAGAGAACTAGTCAGATTTGGAACCTACTTTTACATCACTGTTACCCCTGAGATGAACTCAATTCATTAAAAAAGTTATTCCTCAGAAAGTATCTTAAAAGGTTGTTTGAACTTAAAGCTCAGGCTCTGTTGGTATTCAGACCATACCTATTCTCTACATTATTTGGGGCCATGCTTTGAAGTTTTCTCTTTCTCCTGGGTATTCCAGCTAATATAGTTCATTGTGAAATGAGAGCACCGAAAAGTACAGTATCATCATATTACTTGTCTCAGGCTTGAAATGCTACAAGAAACTTAAAAAGAAATTTTCTCTTATTAGAAATGAATACACAGCTGTCAATAAAATCTTGAAGACAACAATTTAACAATTGTTTTAACTTAGTATTTTCTTTTGTCTTGTTGTAGGATACATGCATTACAGATCACATTCATGAAAAATCTCTCTTCTGTCTTTTCACTATGTGTCTACTACTCAAAAGCAGCAGAATTTGCCACTGAAATGAGTCAAAAGAGTATGTAACCAGATTGACCATTTCTCTTTTCCATACCTATTCTCTCAAGTTTCATACATGTGCACATACAGAGTTACACATTTGCTGTGTCACTCACTTTGCTGCAGAGAATGGCCGGAAATTCATTGCTGGGTGGCAGAATACGCTGACTCTGCAGAGCTACCAGGTACCCTCATCATGACTCTACTCTGACCAATCCCAACAACTTTGGAAGCTGCGTTTGAGTGATGTCTGGGAGAAAACTCAGCATCTTCCATCAGACTGTCCTGAGCTCTTTTCAGGCTCTCGACTGTTTCATCTCCTAGCTGGTCCTTTCGTAATTTGACATGATGCATGGAGTTCATTGCAGGCTGTTAAAGTAGCTAAGCAATTTAAACAACTGGTTTCACTCAAAAGAAAATTTGAAAACAAAGTAGATTTGAAATTAATTTGGCAAATGCAATGGTTTTGATAAGGAATCATTGTTTTTATACAGAGATGGTGGTTTTGTTGGGCTTTCTCCAGAAGGAAAGAGAGCTCTCTATGACATCAAAAGACTGCATGTGCAGTAGTTTCTGTTGCTTTCTCTTTTTTCCTAGTAAGATCATCCAGAGGACCACTATTTGCTCCTTTCCTTTACTTGACTCAAATCTTGGGTGAAGATGTAATGAAGAAAATGTCTTTGCACATGATGCACAAAGTTCCTTTTTGTTAATCTTTGGTGCTCAGCAGGGTCCAGTCAGATCTAAGTCTTCAGGTCAGTGGGCTTACAGTGGTAAACTCAGTCTTCCTCCTGTTTCAGTTTGCCCTAGAGACAGTTCCAACTAGTAAAAGAAGTAACACAATTCCTCCCAAGCCACATGTGCTGAGCTACACATGAAATTCATGCTGTCACTTCTCATATTCATGCTGTCATGTGGCGAAGGCTTTTCTAAAAGGACTGCTGGAGATAAAGCATGAAATAGAAACACCTGTAGAAGGAAATGCCTGTAGAAGGGGCTGCAAGGCCAAAGAAAACAACCATGAGCTCAGCTCAAAAGGATCTTCTTTCTTGATGACTGAAGAGCTCTCTGGCCAGTGAAAGACTGTGCCAGGCAGGCAGGTGGCAGTGGAAGCAGGAGGAGAATTGTCTGTGTATTGATGCCCCAGCAGTGTCTTTAAAGGACAAGTAGTCCTGATCCACAATGCAAAACTGGATTTGGATGACATGTGATGCAATTCAAACATATTTTACTATGTCAAAATCTGCCAAAGTATCTGTTTTCCTGTGAAATATTTAAAAGTGAAAAATATTACCTATGTCAAAGCATCTCAATCAAGTCACTGCTCACCAGCCATATTTTTTTTTTAATGGATATCATAATATTTTTTTTTTAAATGCATTAAGACATCTTGTATTTACTGCTAAGCAACACTATTTTGGAATGAATCTGATTTGTTAGAGTTTCCAATTTTGAAATATTTTTGAAAAGCTCTGTTGTATTTCCAGGTTTAGGAAAAAAGTGAGTGAGGGTTCTATTTAAACATCTATTAAAATCCCTATGTCTCATCTTTGAGTGCATGCAGTGTGTTTTGAGGGTGTTATTTTTATTGCTTCTGAAATATTTGTTATTACATTTTTAAGGCAATTTATATTTTGTTATTATGTGCCATAATGGCTTCTGTTGCAGCAGAGTGAGACAAGATCAGACAGAAATCGTTAATATTTCCTGGATTCCAATCTGAAACTCAGAAATATCAACAATGCTTCATTGGTTTGAGTGCTTCTGTCTTACAACATTTTAGCAACTTCATACTAAAAAAAATCTGCATGTGCAGGTGCCTATAATGAAAAATTTAAAACTAAAATAAAATAAAGTCTGTGTGTATGTATGTGTGCATGTGTAAAGTAGTGCTTAGTAAAACCAGGATTAGGGAAAACAGAATAATATCTCATGTAATGACTGCAATTAATAGCATGTATGTGAGGAAAAGATGTGAAGACAAACTGAATATGTGGGTGTTTCTGTGTGTACAAAAGAGGAATGGAGATTACAAACTGGATAAAAAAAAAAATCCACTGCCATCAGCACTGAGGAGAACTGCCAAAGATGCCAGCTTCATCATTTACTGCAGCTGTGCACCTGCAAATGCCACCTGGATTGTCTGTCACTGCAGCAATTTCAGAAAGGTCTGAATATTCAGCCAGTGAGTATTCTCATGTTTTATCTACTAAACATTCTAATTACTTTTGCTGCTAATAAATGGCAGAGGAAAAAAATGCCTCTAGGATTTGGCTCTGTGAGCAATAGGGGTTGCAGTGGTTAAGAGTAACTTAATCTACTGCGCCAACAGATGCATCAGTAGACTGCATCAAGCAATCAAATAAGGATTAAAGAAAAAGTCACATTGGTTTTAATTTTCTTAGTTTGACTGCTTGGCATACATTGCAGAAAACAATTAATTTAGGCTGTTTCTAACAAAGAATAACCTCAGGAGGTTTAGTGTTTATGAGCAGTCCAGCTGAAATGCAACCTCCTTAAAGTTTCTTTAAATTTCTTATCATCAGAAAGGGATATAATAATACATCACTGTTTTTTTCAGGGAATAGCTGTTATTATGTATTAATACCATTAGCATTCAAAAGAAAAATGAGCAGATGAAGCACCACTGCTGTAGACTTAGATTTATTTTATATTAAGGCACAATACTGAAGGCTGCTGAACAGTGGAAAGGAATTGGAGAAAGTAGGGGCTGATTATCAAATCACACAGATTGTGGCAGCCAGTCTCTGCCTTGGTGATTCCAGACTATCTGGTTTTAAACTAAATGAAGGAAAATTCTAAAGGGAAGACCTGAAAAATAAGACTATGCCTGCATTGATACAGTCAATTTTCACATTGCTCTGAGACCTTGCTCTGTAAATGTCCATAGTTCAATCCCTTGGCCATTCATCCTGAAAGCTCTGCTAAATTTCTGAGGATGAGGTGAGCCCTGCTTCTTTTTTCCACTGCTTCTATCCACTGGAGTCTTTTTTATCCACTGTGGTCATTCTTTTTTGCAAGTAATCATAGACCTGGAAGCAGAAATAAACAGTCTACAGCCTGTTTCCTAAGAGAACCACAGAAATGAAATGAGCCTAAGACTCAGTCTATGCTTAAGGAATTAGATTTACACTCTAAGAATGTAGAGGGATGGTTATCATGATGACAGCAAAAAGTGTAGGAAGGTTCAGTGTTGTGAAGGACCTTGAGGACACCAAGACGACTGTGTGGTACAGAGGGAAATGCAGAACAGAATGGAGGAACTCAGTGGAGAATATAATATGATAAGATCACCTCAGCAATTGTATTTTTTGTGGTCTCCAATCTATCACTGAGGGTCATAGGGAAACCACAGGACATGCAGTGCCAGTAACCATGATGAAAGGAGATTAGGGCACAGATGAAGGTTTGGCCTGTGTTGAGAGAACACAAAACTGGTTTTACATGTAAATAACTGGGTTATAGCCAAGCACCCAGACAATAAGGGAATTATGGAAAGGAATCTGGTTTATAAAATAAGGTATCAATGCTTAGGTCATTCCTTAGGTTATAATTCAGGCCTGCTGAAGTCTGTTAGAAAGGTCCAAATTTTAAAATGTTATGGAAGAAGAAGTGGCAGGATGTGTAGACTAAACAGAATTACTGAGCAAGAAAAGAAAAGGAGGCAGATGGCCTCAATGTTATGGGGCCCAGAAAAAAATTAAGTGTATATTGTTAAGCATATCAGGGAGTCTATGTTTTGTTCACCCAAAATCAACAAGAGGTTTTGAGTAAGATTGAACAAGGATGCTCTTCTATGTGAATCTTTCCCTAAAGCTGTGTTTGTCATAGAGAGTGGGCCACACTTAGGCAGTCCTTGTGGTAGACGCTAAACTTCAGGTACAAATATTACTAAGCAACCAAAATAATTTCACACATTTGAATGCTTGTTTTTATTGAATAAGGAACATAGGAACATTACTACTTCACATGGAAGCCTCTGCAGCATTTAAAATAAGCCTTTACAAGAGTATTCTGC
>WAAD01040465.1:265-23697 GCA_013389945.1 Fregata magnificens | reverse complement strand
AGAACATGCAAATGGAAGAAAATAAAGTGTGAAAAAAGAATTAATGAAAGGCATTTATTTTTATTCTACCCGTTCCCCCTTCAGACTCTTAACATATAGAAAAATATAAAATTAATTTTCATAATGCTTTTCTGTTTCTCCCCAAATTTGAAGTAAAAAAATTGGTTTAGGGTGATAATCCCTCAACATCTGACAATATTTGGGCCCTATACTATAGTACACTCAAACTCTGGTTATGGGTAAATAGAAAACACACTTTATATATCTAAAGCCAATAATTTGTTATGAGCATAATTGAAATGTCAACAGTCCAACCAAAGAATTAGCATTAGTCCAGATACCTCATTCTAGACAGAGTAACTACTTGTTACTACTACCTATATAAAAAATTATTACTGTTGTATACAAAGATAAGCAAAAAGTAAACAACTTAGGTGTAGCCACCTGGTCATTAGAAAAATTGCTGTTGCAGCTAAACCAAGTGAAAACAGCAGCAGCAGGCAGATTAAGTTCAGACAGAACAAGTCTGACAATCCTCAGTCTTGAGGCCTTGCAAACTCAGTACAAAGCCTCTGGCCTATGACTACCAACAGCAATATTGTATCCCTGGGCTCCAGTGTTACCTCTCTGACAGAAATGAGATGTCCTTATCCCTTGCAAATACATCTTTATTAAGTGGCATTGAAGCATTATCAGCCAAAGGTTTTGTTTATTTTCTTTATAATCTTAAACTGATCCACAGATTTCTGTTAGTGAATCCTCCAAAACCTTGGTGCCTAATGTTCAATGTGAAATATAGAGGGTTGAGATATCATAGTATAAATGCTTGCTTCAGTAGTATCATGGTCACTTTTTGTGCTCTTGATCTATCATAATGAAGTCTAATGGCACTTCTCAGGCAAAATTTAATAATTACTTTGCTTCCTTGTTTGGTCCCTAATTTAAATGATAATCTTCCTTCCTTAAGAAAAGAGCAGTCGTATTAAAACTGTGTAATTGGCAATGTGTGCAATGGGGACATAAAGGTAAATAAAAGAATAGCTGTCCCCTGTCTCTTCTAACATATACATCCACAAAAAAGTCTTTGCCTCCTCCACTTCATATACGTAGCAATGACAGCAAACATTTTTCTGTGGCTTAAATACACTTCTACGAGTTGCGAAACATGTTAATTCACTTTTGTCCTATTACCTGCCACAGTTGCTCCACTTCATGCTTTCTCCTATTCCCAGGCAAAGCCAAGACGTTATGAGGCAGCTTAGTCTGAGGACAAGTATTAGTGAAATAATGTTTTCTGCTTATAGTGTTTAAAGAATGCAAATGTTGCAATTACCTCCTAATAAAACACTATAAACTCAGCACTTCCACTGTTAATGTGAAATAACTCAAAATGTGTTAAGATATGAAAATATTTTTCTTATAATTTGTTATAATATAATATCGTTGCCATAATTAAGGCAAATCATTCTTTAAAATGACATCATACAATGACATTACAATCAAAGAGGTTGTTTACTTGTTTTTAATCCCAGTGAAGATTAAAATAAAATTTTAAATCATGCTTGTTACTCCTTTTTCAAATGTTTTCCTTACCTGCTTTGCCAAGAGGCAGAATTCAGAGAAGAAATAGAAATCTACTGTTAAGAGAAGCAATACTATACAGAGTGACCCAGAGAACTGGCAAAGGCTCAGAGAAAAGTGTCAGACTCTAAAAATTATTTCTGAGGTTCAATGCCTACCACTCACATGTATCCACCAAAAAGGTCGAAGAATATGTAAAATACATGAGATATAAAACATGCACCAGCACCTGTTTGCAGATGTAATCACTCATTTTGAAGCCTCTCTGCCAGTTACCTGTTTACACTTCTGTCTACACTTCTTATGATAAAATGTAGATGTCTTTATAGTTCTGGTCAGAAAATTTTGACTTGGCCTTCAGTAAATGTTCGTCCTCTTGAGTAGTTATTCAAATGCTGCTTATCTACCACTAAAATATGGAAGTAAGTCTCCAAATCTAGGTGACACAATTTCTATTTGTCAAATGCACCCTGAGGCTCTGAGCGCGTGCATCAGTCACAGCTATAGTGCAAATGGGTGGGTCTGACTGATCGTGATTGAGTAAAGTGCCAGCATAACTGAGTAAGATTGAAGATGACTACACCAATATGCTTGAATTGGCATTAGTATTAATGAACAGGACAGCACATATCTTGACATGAGTAAGTGGTCACAGCCTGGGAGTGTGGAAGTGAATATTAGCTCACATGACTTGATATAACTCTGCATGGGTGTACGTGTGACACATGAATGATTACTGGAAGTCAGTATCGGTGGGTGGGAGTAGCAGAGTGTCACTTTATATAAATGAGTATCCCTGACAAGGGGCAATTTAGTTTCTGCCTAAAGATTTCCTGTTGGTAGAGAATAACCTACCATCTACCAGTCACAGAATATCCACTCCCTTCAGGCAGTTACCCACTACTTTCCATTAGGTTGTGGTATTTCTTAACATTTCTGAAACTACAGATACGTACCACTCTGATTAAGGTTCTCTCAGAGGATTTTGTTGGAAAGAGATATTGTATTTAATCTTGGATGGAATCCAAGCCTTCATTATTGTATAATTTGCTCAGTTTTTCTAATAGACAATATCTGTTTCCTGATTGATGGGACATTATCTCTCTTCCACGTTCCCTGTCAAAAGAGACTTCTGAAATTATTGGGGCATACACCTACTTATATGCTTGTGTGTGCACTTATGCATGTAGGTATGTATGTTTATAGTCCTTAAAAAAAGTAATGAATGTGACTTCAGAAGAATTTAAATTTAGGTATGATAGAAACTTGATTTCAGGGTAGTAGACACCACTTGTCCCAGCACTAAACCTAGAACTGGAAATCTGAACGTTTGTGAGAGTATGTTAGCCCTTTTCGAAACTGCACTGGAAGTAGGTCCAGCTTGTGCCCAGGCAATTCTTGACTTACAGCCATGCTGACTGCAGCAGAAGGTCAGCGCTGAAGCTGCAAGGGTTAAACAATAAGGTTTGCCCAGCTGTGCCTAAGGGTGAGTTGGGCAGCAGCTGCTAGCAATAAGTGGCAGGCAACCTCAAATGCTTCTGAATCAATTGCATACTCTCCTGTGCTAGCTCTGGGATCCAAAATGCCTAGTATGGACATGGGATGGGTATGCATAGTCATGCAATTCTCCTTCCAGGCATGATAATGCAGTCTCCTTCTGTGGACAACTCCCAGTACCTAGAAAGAGCTCTTAGCTCCTTATGATCCTGCTCAGGGTTTGGCTCTCTCAAACCTCCTTTTTATTCCCAGGAGAAGAATGTATCTACCACTCCTCTAACTCAGCCCAGGTTTAACATCAATCTGTCAATTCTCTTAATCAGTTAATTAATTATGTTAATTCTGTGCTGGCACTGCCCCAAGCAGAGCAGTTAAGAGCCCCTTTTTGGATAACAAATATAAAAAGACTTCATAATAATCAGTGCAAGTTTTTCACACAAATATGGGTTCTGCACATAGCAAAATGTAGAGAGAGGAGGAAGCAGAAGAAAAGAAGGAAAGCAAGCAGGTCCAAACCTGACACCAGGGACTCTGACTCCACTCACCACAAAATGTAAGGACAGGTATAGTTCTCCTCACTTTACTCATAAGAAAGCAAAGCTTTCTCTCTCGCACACACTCTTGTGCTCTTTCTTTTCCTAATGCTCTCAGAAACTCCTGTCTTTAGCCAACCATCCTTGCTGTGAGTTTCTTTAAATTATAATCTTCCAAATTCTGGGGGATTCCTGTGTCAGAGGAATCCCTGGGGATACAGGCCCTACTTGATGAAAATGAGAGCTGCTAAATTAACAAAGACTGACTGGAGATATGATTCTTTTTTTCATAGCAGAAATCCTGCTATACCAACAACTATTTTTAAGGAATCCTATAACAAAATATGTATGCTTGAACATTCATATTCCTCTGTTTTATTCTCTGCCAAATAAGAGTCTGAATTTATGAATGTTGTGGTGTCTCTGTGTTTCTCATTGGGAATTTGGACCTTAGCCTATGTGCTTGCCACCCTCAACCTTAGAGATCCCACACGTGTAGGCACCATTTAAACCAATTTTCCCAAATAAGTTTCATTTTTGCACTCTACATTTTTGCTGGCTCCTCTCCTGTTGCTTCTTACAAAGGTTGCAAATCTGTATCATGAAGAGGCATCTGCAGACCACCCACAGTAAGACAGTCTGTAACTCCCTTTGCCTTGCCTGATGTTCACCTAGAGAGTATATACTCAGCAGAAGGAAAGTAATGGGCTTTTTTTTTTTTAACTCCTAGGAGTTTAAAAAATGGGAATGGGCATAATACTGAATACACAAGTGTTGAAAAAAGTATTCTTTTTACAAAAGGGGAAGAGTTACAAATTGTGCTTAAGTGACTTCCCACTTACAGGATGTACCCACTTACTTAATGGTGATTTTCATGAGCCATTTAAATAAGTGACCTTAGAAGTAAGACCCCATGTAAATCATGAACACCATCACGCAGGAAGACGACAGATTTTATGGATTGGTCATGGCAAAAAAGGCAAATTTCACAGCTTGTTCTGCATTAGTGGAGATGGTTACAAAAACATAAAGTCATTTATAGTGATAAAAAATGATTCTGAAAGGATTCAAGTTATCTTTTTGACAAATATAAATCATAAAGATATGTGACAAGCTATCAATGGCATTTGGAAAGATTATTTTAAACTGGGGAAAGACACAAAAAATAAAGCAGCAAATAATGATTGTGAGGGGGTTCTGTCAGAAAGAAAACCAAAAATAACACATAAGGATGGCACCACTTCAAATTCAATATGCTTGGAGTGGATAGTTAAATTTGCACAGAAGTGTTCAGCATGTTCATTGTTATGAGCTCTGATGCATAATGTAAACACAGAGGAACAGTGCAAAGACCTTTGTTAAGTCTGTAAAAATGGAAGGTATTATCATGGAACGTAATAAAAACTATCCTTATGGCAACAAAGATGATCTGGAATTAAAGCAGCCTTTCTAAGTGCAAAGTCTGGTCCAGCCACCTGTAACCATGTCACTTCAGTCTGTGATATTTGCTGGTTAATCTAAACAGGGCTGAACCTTCTTGTCTACTTAGATGGGAAGCTAAGAGGCCAGCACATTCAAAAGTGTCGGCTGGGTTTTGGATTCCCTGGCTTTTAAGTGGTCTTTCTGAGAGACTGTTTAAATGTTCTCGTCATTACAACAATATCATTACTGACTCTAGGCAGCTGTCTTCATTTGGCCTTCCCAAACCTGGGGTTTCTCTTGAAAATGTGACAATGCTTAAAAGTCAGAAGTACAGAAGGTACAATACAGGTTACAGGAAAATCTAGACGTAGGAGTGAGTTGGAAAGTAAACCCAAGCTTTTTGAGGCAACATGGTTGTGCTAGTATTTCTTTTGCCATTTTACTCACTCTGCCCTTAGTCAGGGAACTGGTAGGTGAGATGCTATGGCATTCAGCTCTAAGGGAGTTTAGGAAAATAAACAGGTCTTTAAAGACCTCCAAGTGCAAGAATGGCCCATGTTGGTACCAAGTAGGTGTAACAGGAGACCAGGCTGGCTAAACAGGGAGCTCATTATGGAGCTGTAATGGAGAGAGAGTGGGTTACATAGGAGTAGAGCCTGTACTGCTGCCTTAGTAACAAAAGGCTGAACAATGAAAACGTATGGCCCCTTGTTGAATGGTGCAAGTGACTTAATCTGAGGTGCTCAATGCCTTCTCTGCCTCATCCCTCACAAACAAAGCCTCCTTCTGTGCTTAGTGGAAGGTTTCAAACAACTACCAGCAGTGGATGAGGATTCAATCACTTGAGTGAACATGACCCACATAAGTCCATGGGACCTGATGGGCTGCATATGGAGGTGCTGAGAGCTTGCCACTGTCACAGTGAAGCTACTCTCCACCCTCTTGAATTGTTGTGGAGAGCAGGAAAGGTCGTCTAAGACTAGAGGAAGCCAAGTTTTGCATTCGTATTTTAAAAAGGACAAAGGACAATGTGGGGAACTACAGGCTGATCAGTCTCACTTCTGTACCCTGGAAAATCATGAACTCTGGGAACACATTTCTGGCCACAAGAGAGAGATGATGATGACTGGAAAGAGCAAGCATGGATTTACCAAGAGTAGATCACACCTGATCAACCTGATTGCCTATTATGATGAAATGATGGTGTTTGTGCATGAAGGGAGAGCAAAGAATTTAATTTACCTTGACTTTTTACCTTGACTTACCTTGAGCAAGGCTTTTGACATTGGCTCTCACAGTATTCTTGTATAGGTAGACAACTGGATAGGGTTAAAAAAAGTGGTCAAATGGTCACCTTTAGAGGGTAGAGGGTAATGTGTTGTACACTACCTGGATGCCTGTCACAAATGAAGTTTGCGTCTACCCTGGGATCTGTCCTATTCAATGTTTTAATTAATGACCTGGAGGAGGCAATGGAGCACCCTCTCCTCAGGTTTGCAGATGACACTTATGAATTGGGAGGGTCACTGAATATCCTCGGGGCAGAACTGCCATCCACAGGGACCTAGACAGGCTGGAGGAATGGACCAACAGAAACCAACAGGATTGAACAAAGACAAATGCAAATCCCTGTACTGGAGAAGGAATGACCGCAGCAATGATACAGACTGAGGACTAAATGGCTGAAAAGCGCCTGTGAGTCTTCGTACATGGTAAGCTGAGCATAAACCAGCTGTGAGCCCTGGCAGCAAAGATGACTAGTAGACTTCTGGACTGTAAGGACAGGAGCACAGACAGTAGTTTGAGGGGATTGATTATCGTCCTGTCCTCAACACTCATTAGACAACATTCAAACAATGCATCCAGTTTTGCCCTTCCACCTGTACAAGAAAGAGATCAATAAACTGGAGTGAGCTCAGGTGAGGGCCATGGAGATGGTCGAGGCCTGGAGCATTTGCCCTGGGAGGAGAGGCTGAGGGAGTTGCCATCTTCAACCTGGAGAGGGGATGGCCCTGGGGGGACCTACCAGCAGCCTATCAGGATCTATGGGGAGGTTATGGACAAAGTGGAGTCAGCCTCTTTACAGCGGTGCGTGTGAGAGGAAAAGAGGCAGTGGAATTCGACTAAATCAAGGAAGGTTCAGACTGGATATAAGGAAAAAAGCATTTTCACTCTGAGAACAGGCCAGCAGTGGAGCAGGTGGCCCAGAGAGTTCATGCACTCTGCATCCCTGGATGTTTTCAAGATCTGACTGGATAAAGCTCTGAGCAACCTGGTCTGATCTTAAGGCTGACTGCTTGGAGCAGGTGGCCAGACTAGAGCCCTTCTGAAGTCCATTCCAGCCTGAACTGTTCCAAGATTCTCCCTGAAACATGGCTCGAACACTACCTGTCAGTGCTGAGCTGATGTACTTCTGAACTCAGCAGCTACCTGGTATGCTGAAATTATAGAGCTCACTGCTGATTTGTGACCTTTCAGCAAAATTGACCTAATTAAAGGAGATTCAGAATTGCAACGTATCTGAAGTTAAAACCAGTCTCATTTCAGCCAGCAGTGGGACTGCAAGGAAATACATAATTTCAACAGCAACTGAACAACTGGCGATGGAGAAAAGTGAGGCCAGGATGAACGGACATCCTCCAAATGGATCCAAAGATGGATTTGTGAAGTATTTTTCGGAAATGCACTATGTTCACGAGAGAAAAATTGTAGAGAAAGATTGTCTTTTTGTAATTCTCTTTCCAAAATACAATACATCTTTGAAGTTTATAAATCTGCAGCTTGTAAATTCTGTGTCTGTAACAATTCCCAGAAGGACTTTATCTTAGCTAACGAACTCTGCTATGGCTGCAGAACAAGACTAATGTAGCACCTCCTGTGGCAAACTTTTCCAGTGGGTGACATAATGGCATATAGTTAGAGAGTTTTTTCAAGAGGCAGTCAAAATAATTTGAGAATGCATTAGGCAATCCACTATAACATACTTGCAGGAATATGTTTAAGACAATGAACGGTTTGTCTGTAACTAAAAATATAATATTTATTAGCTTTACATGCTTCATAAACATGATAAAATGCTTCTGCTAATGCTTTCAAGCTATAATATAGGACCCACACACAGTGTCCTCCAGTAAACTGGATTAATTTTTATAGCAAGGTCCCTTAATTCAGTGGTAGTACCATGTAGCAGCTTGAAAATTATGCTGCAATTTCATTTAAAGTAGAAAATAAGCCATGTAACCAGCAATATGTACTTTTTTTTACAATACTGTTAGTTTCCTCTGGTTTCTTTTCCTTTTTGGAATTGCCAGATTGAATATTACCAGATTGAAGCTGACATTTTTGACACTTGGGTTTGGTGGCTTGTTAGCCCTTTTCTTACAAGGACATCTGAACAATCAGAGACATGAAGATCTGCCTGCAAAGACCTCTTTGCAGGAATCTAGGTAAGCACATGAGGTTCATATTTTGCTAAATTGGTCAGCATTAGCATAGCTGCACTGAAATGCAAATTCTCACCATTAAGCTTCCTCGATAGTCTCACAGACAGCAGTACCAGTATGTTCACATGACTGCAAGCAATTAAGTCAACACAATTTAATGAACTACCACTTCTCTGAGCCATGGTAATAGTATTAGCTCTTCTAGCTTGTTGCAAGTACAATATAAAATTTAATTGTTTGAAATGTGGCAGCATATGCTAATGCATGTTATTTATTGACTCTGTTAACTCTACTTGTGCTGTAAAGGGAGAACAAACTCAAAGGAAGCTTTAAGAAGAACCTAGAAGTAACAAACCTAGGGGAATTGAAGAACACAGAATTGCATGTACAGTCAGCTAAAATGGCTCAACCAGCCAGCAATATCTTGTTATGTTGCAGTAACACAGCTACTTGTCATTGTGCAAAAACAGACATCTGGTTCTCATTTTGTAGAGCTGTGATCTGTACACAGATTCAGGAAGACATTATTTCATCACTTTATCTTCAAGGTTTTTTTGGTATGTTTTCATAATATTTGTAAGAGCTGTGCGTGGGTGTGTATACTTACATATACACACACACACACACACATACACACACATGCAAATATGTTAAAAAAGATGTGCGCTTAGATTTAGCCTTTTACTCCCACAGCAAGAAATAGATTCCACAATATTTCCCAGAGTGGCAGTGTGATATAGATAGCTATAATATTTAAATTGACTTGTGAGGAAAAGGAAGAATAGGTCCTGGACCCAAAGGTAGCTTTGAAGAGTGAAATCATAAAAGTAATGAACCTAGTTTTAGTGAAGAATACAGACTGATATCTTTCATTCAAAATGAAATTACTGTCACCAAAATCTATTCATTGTGCCATTTTCATTTCTCATGATTATTCTCTATAGAATTAGGTACTAAAATTCCAATTCTTCATATGTTTTATAAATCATAGTAGTAGACTTGAGTATTTTGACCTTTTTAATATTCCTTGGTTTGATTGGCTGTGTTGCTCTATCTGTTCCATGTATCCTATTATTTTACTGCCTCTCTAACCTATGGGGAAGTAGATGAAGTGGTAGCCAATGAAGATGTAGGATATTGTAAAGGTCAAAGTACTAACATTATTGCTAAATATTTCACAGCATACTTTAAGTATTAAAGCTCTGACTGCAGTTCCTTATAACTAATGTTGAGCAAAGAGCAGAAAATAATACAAATTTTATTCAGTATCTTAAGTTGGCAAAAATCAAAGTAACCACATAGCAAAACTGTAACACACTTATTACAACTATATTACTGAGCACTAGCCCACATTATCTCAAATTATGCATTTTAGTCAAGACTGAGTAGGATAAGAGTGTTATCCTCATGCCTTAGATCCCTTTCCCTGAGCATAGGTATTTCGTAAGTCAGTGTTCATAGTTCAAAGTTTCTACAGATGTGTAGGGACGCTGAGGAATTATTAATCATTTAGAAGCTCAGTCAACTAATTATGTTGCATCTGGCTGGAGTGCTGCCCAATGGGCAGTCTTTAACAGTAATGTGTAAACATAAAGTGTGAATGGCCTGCTTACCTCTGTTTCTGTGACTTGAAAGAGTCTGGACAAGTTAGGATAAAATTTGAGTGCTTCCACTTAGACTGAAAGCAATGCGTACCACTGCTCCTCTGTTGAATCTGCTTCTACAAATTATTCAGTACTGTTTCATGGAACTTACTCAGATCATTTAAACAGAGCACCTGAAGCTTCTGGATGTTGACTTGTAATGATCCAGGATTCAGAACTTCCAAAGCATAGCCAGGTGAACTGCTAACAGCTGATGGCTTGCCTTGAAAATACAAGTAAGTAGGCACTGTGATACACACAAATCTGTTAATAAAATACTATAGGGGTAATTTCAACATTATGGCAAAGACATTTCCTTCCCAATATGACTGGAGTCACTCCAGAAAGAATATTAATACTGCAGGATGTGCACTGTGCTCTAATAGCTCTTTTTACAACATTGACCTTTGATACCATAAGATTGACTAAAATCCACATGCACACACATCATTTTAACTGCAATAGGATCTGTTCTGTGAATGTAATATACAGGTTGATATGCATTTTAAGGCAGATTACTCCACATCTTACTGTACACAGTGTAGCATATATCTTTAAAAGAGATACTTATTCCAAATGGTTCAGCTGAAAGCTCTCACAGTGGTTTTCTACAATTTCAGTAGGAAGGAGTACTTGTAAAATTAGAGATCACATTATCACCATTTTGAATTTCAAATGTCCAAAAAATATTTGTAACCTGTGTAACCTGAGTCCTAAAATTAGGCTTGTTGATCTGTATTTGAAGTATATAGGACAATCTACATGTTAATAAAACCACAGTTTTGGCTACACTACATTTCAGTTAAAGTTTATTATTCCCAATAATGAGCCAAAATTTTCATTTTTGCTGGAGATACTGTAAAATATCAGCGCTGTAGACTGATTTTTCATCCACCAGTACAATCTTGCTAACTTCGGCACTCAGAGAATATTTGTGTCCAGGGTGAATTGCAGTACATGACCAGAACTTTTACTGAAATCTTTCTGTAGAGGAATGGTTTGTCCTCCATCAATCTGCTTACAACTCAGAAGAGTACTTGAACTGACTGTAGTAGGTTATATGTTGTGAGAGATGAAGACAGCATATTATCATGAATATAATCCAGGTGTTTAGAAATCCCTACTCCCATTCTGCCTTTTTCTGTTTCTCTCATCCTCCCAAATTCAACAGTGATTCTGTGACAGCTCAAAAAACATAAAGTGATATTTAAGCTAGGGTTTCCCCTCCATCATTTATCCTTCTGCCTCTGCCTTTTAGTTTTACGTAACGTAAGGATTGACTTATAAGGACATACCTGAGGTGTTTATTATGATCTTTGCACACTGATTGAATATAGTTTATGAAAGTTCCATGACTTTAAAATCCAGATAAACATCCCTGTAAAGCAGATGATGAGGGACAGTGACATTTGCTTAACAGTAATGTGCTGAATTCCTACTAAAGGAGCATGAAGAAGGATGAATTGACTTGCAGTTGGTTTAGTGTTTTTAATGGGTAGAGGTGACAGTTTGGGACTCTCCACAAGCCACCGAACAAATATCAATATAGATCATTCAAGGTACAGTTATCAAGGCAAAAGTGAATGAAATGTAAAATGAAGTGTAGTTAAATAAATAATTGGAATAAATTACCTTCTAATAAGCATCCTGTGCAAAAGGGATTTCTCAATGCAGAAACAGAAGTGAGCCTTATATCTGCTGATGCTATTGAAGTTACGAAAAAATGCCTGAGACGTTCAAAGGGGACCTTTGAAGGAGAGGTCTTTGAAGGACACCCCAACATCCTTTATGTTACTTGATGTCTTGGTGTCACTGTCAGATACCCACAGGACTCTAGGGCAGTCAGGGCCACATGATGCCATCCCTCTTCCCTTATACGCAGTGAGACAATTTTCAGCAGTGAGGACCCAGGTGTGCGCAGGCTCACTAAGAAGCACTCAGCTAGCATGCTTAGTCCCAGCACAGGGCCAGAGCAAGGGATAGGATGTTAGCATCACTGAGGTCAGGGCCAGGGCATCTCTGCCTTTACATATGTTCATCTCTGTGTTATATGCACAAAACTAGAGGCAGAAGGAGTACTCCCCCATACGTCTATCTGGCAGTGTGTTGTTTGAAATTTGTAAGATCCTGCTATACACCCACATCTCCCTAGGCGGTTACAGGACAGATTGAATTGTTACTCAGGATGCATCAAGCTCAGGGATTACTGGCTGAAACCATGTGTATGTGTGTTTTTCTGCATAAGGATTTAAATGCATTAAAGTGTACGTGTCTAGATAGACAGAAAAATATATTTTTTGTCAGTCTGGACAATGCTTCTCAGAATGCAACACCTTTACTATTTCACTCTCCTACTTTTATTAGGTGCTATATATATAAGCATAACTTTATAGTTAAGTAAATTGTGCTAATAGACCTCAATATCCAGGTTGTAGTGCCCTTTTAATTCCCTGCATGATGTTCCAGTCTAAAAGGCATTAATAGAGATGTTCTAATGTTGAAAAGAAAAGTGAGGGAAATCAGCATCTAAAACTTAGTAAAGTCCTAGGTAGTAAAAAGCCTTTGTTCTGAAGATTGTTCTCCCACAGAGTAACAGAATTTTCTTTTAGCCTTTACAGTTGATTCTCATGTTGTTGAAATATCATAATCAAAGCTCTTTGCCACCCTGTGTTGAATCTACTGTACTTGAAATCTTTTTATTTAGTGAGAAACAGTGTTTCTACCCTAAATAATATGATGAAAGCATTCAAAATGTCAAATGAACATTCACCAGTTAAAAATATCTTCACTTTTTACTATTACAATAGTAGAGGGAATTGCCTGTAGGTGACTGGAATGATTAAAAAGGAATGGAAGCTATACAATGGTTGCTCTGAAGGGACTGTGAGAGTTCATCACACTATCAGGTGTCACTGTTACTTTTATCTCCAATTTCCGAACCAGGATGGTGCAGCACTTTGTTCAGGACATGTTTGCACCGTCAGGAAAACTACAGTTTTGTTCAGATTCCTTTGTCAGTTGCTTTTAGCTTCCACTTGTCATCCTCTCCATTCTTTCTATGTGAAGGTAGTGTTAGCTTACAAATAGCTATTCCCCAAAGGAAATGAGCTATTACCTTACCAGTCTGTGCACATGTCAGTCCATGGTTCAAACAAAAATTTTAGGAAAGTGATACATTTGAAAATTAATCATCTGGAAGCTAAGTGAATCATTTTGTGCATATCTCTAGTTTTCCTGGCACCATGAAGAACAGAACTGGTTGCTGGAGCTATCTAAAGTAAAATAATAAGTGAATATTTTTATAGTGACTACCACTATAAATAGGTAGGTTTCTGAAACAAGATCTGTTTAAAGTCTGACATATTTCCCTTCAGTAGGACATAACGCTATATTAGTATTTAATGCTTTTCCTAGCCTTACAAAGTCATTAAGAATACAGTATTTCATAATGTCTCACTAACACACTTCTCTCTTGACATAAGCAGACTTACCAAGATGAGAGAGGTACTTGGTCAGGGCAGCTGTTAAGAAGAACTTTATAATACTGCCTATTTTCCAGCTGAAATGCCACTGGCTTCTAAATAACTCTAAATCACCTCATACAACCAAAACCAACACACCCAGCAGAAAAATATATACTGGTAGGTGGCCTAGATCAATTGGTACATATGTCCATGATCAAATGGTCTTGGAATATACCAAGCACGCCAGAGAGAGTCAATACCAAAAAGCAAATAAAGAAAAAGGTCTGTCTAGTTCCTCCCATTCAAAGCACTGTTTTCCCTCCGTATTCTTCTTGTATTGTCCACTGAGACAGAAAGGAATGCAGGCCTGAAAAGGATTTAATTTAGTGCATGAGTGTCCTGGTTTTAGCTGGGATAAAGTTAATTTTCCTCCTAGTAGCTGGTATAGTGCTGTGTTTTGGATTTAGTATGAGAATAATGTTGATAACACAGTGATGTTTTAGTTGTTGCTAAGTAGTGCTTACACTAGTCAAGGACTTTTCAGCCTCCCATGCTCTGCCAGGTGCATGAGAAGCTGTGAGGGAGCATAACCAGGACAGCTGACCCAAACTGGCCAAAGGGATATTCCATACCATATGATGTCATGCTCAGTATATAAGATGGGGGGAGTTGGCCGGGAAGCCACGATTGCTGCTTGGGGATGGAATGGGCATTGGTCGCAGGTGGTGAGCGATTGTATCATGCATTACTCGCTTTGTATATTGTTATTATTACTACTACTACTACTATTTTATTTTATTTCAATTATTAAACTGTTCTTATCTCAACCCATGAATTTTCTCCTGTTAGTCTTCCGATTCTCTTCCCCATCCCACCAGAGGGGAGTGAGCGAGTGGCTGTGTGGTGCTTAGTTGCTGGCTAGGGTTAAACCACAACAGTGAGGGGGAAGGGAGTCCAGAAATGAGGAAAAAAGCAGAGAAAGGAAAGAGTTTGGGGAAGAGAGTGGGAGTGAGGAAGATTTGTCCCATGGGTTTTTAAGTTGTGCTTTGGCACTTAGTCATCTTGCCTACAGAAAAAAGTTTGAGAGAACTTTGGCTGGGCAGAGATAGCTATGCCAAGTCACTGGTGAACTGTGACTTGGCATAACTAGCTGGACACACCACCATCCATCTACAGGCTGCCTGTTATGGACTACTGACAGTGGCCTGGCACTGGATTCTCTTCGTGAGGCTCTGTGAGGGGCTATTGCTCACACAGGTCTTAACGCTCCCAAGAAGTTTTGGAAATAGTGCCAGAATCGTCTGTTACTGCTTTTGGAAACCCCTCTGGTCAGGGAATGAAGGTGCTGAATCTTTATGGCTAGGCAGACCCCAAACAACCTAGTTTGCCTCAAAAGACACAGCACTGGTGCATTGGGTTTGCGTGGCAAGGTTTTGGCAGCTGGGGGGCTAGAGGGGTGGCTTCTGTGAGAAGATGCCAGAAGCTGCGCCCATGTTGGACAGAGCCAGTTCCAGCTGGCTTGAAGGCAAACCCACCGCTGGCCAAGGCTGAGCCAGTCAGCCACAGAGGTAGTGCCTCTGGGATAACATATTTAAGAAGAGGAAAAAACTGCTGCATGACGGCAGCCAGGAGAGAGGAGTGAGAACATGTGAGAGGAACAACCCTGCAGACACCAAGGTCAGTGAGGAAGGAGGGAGAGGAGGTGCTCCAGGCTTCAGAGCAGAGATTCCCCTGCAGCCCATGATGAAGACCATGGTAAGGCAGGTTGTCCCCCTGCAGCCTATGGATGTCCACAGCGGAGCAGATATCCACCCTGCAGACTGTGGAGGACCCCATGCCAGAGCAGGTGGATGTGCCCCAAAGGAGACTGTGACCTTGTGGCAAGCCAGTGCTGGAGCAGGCTCCAGGCAGGACCTGTGACCCCGTGGAGAGGAGCCCCTGCTGGAGCAGGTTTGCTGGCAGGACTTGTGACTCTGTGGGGGACCCACGCTGGACCAGTCTGCTCCTGAAGGACTGCGCCCCATGGAAAGGACCCATGCTGGAGTTGTTTGTGAAGAACTGCAGCCCATGGGAAGGGCTCACGTTGGAGAAGTTAATGAAGGACTCTTTCCCATGGGTGAGACCCCATGCTGAAGCATGAGGAGAAAGGAGTGACAGAGACAACATGTGATGAACTGACTGCAACACCTATTCCCTATCCCCCTGCACCACTCAGGGTGAGGAAGTAGAGAAAGCAGGAGTGAAGTTGGGCCCAGGAAAGAGGGGTGGGGGGAAGGTATTTAAAGATTGTTCTTATTTCTCATTATCCTGCTCTGATTTAGATTGGCAATAAATTAAATTAATTTCCCCAAGTCGAGCCTGTTTTGCCCATGACAATAATTGGTGAGTGATCTCCCTGTCCTTATCTCAACCCATGAGCCTTTCGTTATATTTTCTCTTCCCTGTCCAGTTGAGGAGGGAGAGTGATAGAGCAGCTCGGTGGGCACCTGATGGCCAGCCAAGGTCAGCTCACCACAACCAGTCACTCCTCTCCCAATGCAACAGGTGACAGTTTTGTGGGAGATATCCTTCATCAGTGCCATTGATGGGGTGCTGATATTCTTAGTAACACAGCCTACCTCAAATGAGTCTTTCAGAGGGCGCTCTTTTTTTCTTAGTTGAAGTGAGATAACTGTTTTGGCTTGATGGTAGGAGATCCTGCACCTCCTAACCTCCAGGATCGTTCTCCTCGCTATCCTTTCTTAATTCTTATAGTGCTCTTTTTCAACTAAGCAATATGTTATAAAGAACTGTTTGTTTACTGGTATTGGAAAAAGCTAAAATGGTGCTCTTTTATGGAAAAAAACACCGTGACAGGAAAAACCCCCAACAAACCAAAGCAACTCAATGCCACAGTGTACTGTCTGCAACGTTATAGTAACTACTTTGTTGCCACTATTTCAAAAAAGCTGAAATTAGTCATTGCACCAGCAGGTGAAATTTTATACATAACTAAGTCAGGCCATTTGCAGTAGTGCAAGGGATTCAACTTAAGTCAATTAAAAGTATAAGAAGATTGGTCTTTAAGAATGCCACATTTTAGGCAACATGAGAAACTTTCAAATTTCATTCAATGCCTAATACAGACTATTAAAAGGAAGATTCATGGTATAGAACACTCACTTCAGCTAAAGAATAATGATACAATTTTATGAGTTTGAAAATTCCCAAGATAGCCACAAAGTGTACTCTTAGTGTGTGTTCTTTGATGAATAGTATTAAAACTTGTCAAAATAATGAGGATGGTGAACAGAAACTACTGAAAATGGTCACCGTATTCTTAAACACAGGGGATCATAGTATTAAGTGATGCCAGTTTCTCTAAGTTGTCATTCTCCTGAAATTTCAAAGTGATCAAGTGTAACTATTTTAGGCAAGTTCTTTAATGTTGCAGAAATGGGTGAAATACATCAAACAGGACTAGATTTGAAGTATTAGCAGCTTTGTCTTAACTGCAGCATATAATTACCAGATAGTCTAAAGCCCACATTGCTATTGGATAGTGAAGCACAAAGCAAATAGCATTTCCCCTGAATAAATACAATTATATAATTACATTTGATATGTAATAAAACCTTTTAAAAAGATTTTACATTTTGTCTTTTGGAGTGTTTACCTTTGAAAAACTTACAAAGACTATGAATATATTTATCTGTGCATGGACCATAACTACAAATTTAACAGAAAGTTCCTCACCGCAAAGGGCCAGGATTCAAGCTTGGAAGCAATTTTTTAGTTAACTAGCATTATTTTGTAATAATTTCATTCCTTCCATCTTTATCCTAAACTTTATCTGTACAAGGTGTCACTTTCAGGCATATATTTACTTTGGTCAAGATTCTGTCAACCTTCTTCCGTTAAGTAGCGTGTTATTTTGAGAACACTGCCTCCAAGGTATTTCTTATGGAAGGAGTGGTTCCACAGAGGAAGGTTGGCCGAATTTGGACATCTGTGTCACAGCTTTGTTTCCTCCAATGAAGCCAGATATGCCAGAGTTCTCTTCTAATACTTTGGGATGATGAATGTATTAAACATTATATTAGGATTTCACATGCAGCTTACCATAAGTGGTATGTGTTTTGGCTTGTTTATTTTTATCATAGCTATATCCTATGGTTATCCAGATAGTAGTTAGTCCTGCAATTACTTTGGCCTTTCTATTATCTCAGAATTCACTAGACTAAAAAGAAATCTCAGTCTAAAGCACAGTGAACATGAGCAATAATAACTATGATAATTCTTCCACAGTTGTGATAAGTGCCAAACCAGACTTACTTGTTTATATAATTTAAATTATATAATAATAAAATTTTAATGTAGACAAGTATCTTCCTTCTCAATTATCGTGAGATTAAGAAGAAAAAATGAGACACAGAAGTTATAACCAGCTGGTCTATAGCAAGCCTAAAGACTCAAGTTATATGAATTTCTTAAAAAGATCACGAGAGTATGTGCAAAGACCATGTGTGACTTGACCTGTTTCTTGATAAGGAAAAGTATTTACTAGAGCTATTAAGCCATCATCTCTGTAAATCTTTAGCTGTTTTATCCCCCAAAATTATAAGGTTTTCTTCCTGAGACTGATCCACAGGCAAAAGTATCCACTTTCATTAATTGTGCACAGGTTTAAAATGATCAGTGCGATCTAACGGTCTTGCTTACATTCCGCTTCATGTGATAACCTGTGTCCTCGGGTTGTGTGTATCCACAATACTGAGGCAGTAATGGAAATCCCAGTTTAATATCTTGTTTTATATACTCAAATAGCATCTGCATTACAACATTGCCAAGGCTGATAAAATTTTTAGAAACCTTTGAGATCTATTAAGCTATGGGAAAAGTTTCTCCTCCTTATGCTTGAAAAGCACAAAGCTATGACATTAGCAAAGACTTATAAAGGTAAAGATGTCTCCTAACCAAGCCTGGCTGCACACCCTCAGATTAGAAAGGAACCAATATAAATCTTTATTTAGAATTTACATTGCATCTTAATAATTTGAAATTAAAAAAAAAAAAATCAGTTCACATTATTAGGTGTAGTTTGATGGGGTTTGCACTTCGTGGTTCTTCTGTGTCTTAGCCAAAACTGGAAGTGTTTTTATTATGTCAATGTTGTGATATTTCAGAGCTGAGTAGTGCTAGCAGAAGAGAGAAGTCTGAAAGAAAGCAGGCTTTGGACTGTTTTCTAGAGCAAAACACTTCCACTATCTGAGAAGTCCAAATCCCTGCTTTCTTTGATCATCTGGTTATCACCTAGGGGACATAAATTTTTTTCAGTGCAAAAGAGAACAGCTTTGCATTTAATTTTTTAATCACTTAATTTTCATCCTAATACAAGAACTTTCCCAGCTATGTGGGCCGTTGCTGTGACTGATTAAAACAACAGTCCGCAAAATAGATTTGTTTAAAACCTATTATAATTGTTGTTGTTGTTGTTATTATTATTACTACTCAATCTTTATTCCATTGTTTCTTTATATATTTTGTGTCAACAAATAATCAGTCATATGTATTGCCTGTCTTGTTAAATCTGCTTGTCTCTCTGTTGCCTATGCCCTTTCGCTTTCATCTCTCCTTGCTGCAGTGCAGAGCACTGGGTTTAAGGTGCCAGGTAGGATTAAAGGCATCCCAGGGAGAATTCGCCTTTGAAGTGGCAGAGAGTAAATGCTTCTTATCAGCTGTAAGTGCTCCCTGTGTCATTGGCTTTCATGGCTGTGGCATGTCATTTGTAAGGATCTCTTATTTCTGCATGCTGTATTAGAAAGTAATCTGTCAGCTTTTTAACAGTGCAACAATTCACTGGCAGAGGCTGCTCTTGGTGGATGATGGTGCCTGATTAGTGGTAAATTAGTATCATATAATATTCCTGTAACAGCAGAACATGTGCTTAAATATGATTTTAAAATATATTATTCAGTTGTCTGGTTGATTATACTCTGTTGTTACAAATGTGCTGTGTCATGGCTGTACCTTTCTTTCCACTCTACGTGTTTCACCTTGTTTAGGAAGGGCAGTGATCCCAAGGGTGAGTGGATTATTGACTAGCAAGTCCCAACTACTAACACCATAGTCTGATTCAGAAATAGGTTCTCCTGGACATACTTGATGAGGAACTTTATAAGGATACAAAGATATGATCAATAGATATTTGATGTACAAAAATCTGAATTTATCACCCTTCTCTGAGAGGCCTGTGTTGCCTATGAGTATTTATAGGTAGCGCATGAGTGAATTCTGAAAGATTTAAATCTAAATTGCATTGCTAGTTGCCCAAGTTTAATAATATTTTCCTTCATTATTAGATGATAGAACAATAAGTCTGTTGTTATACAGCATATATTCCAGCAGATATCCAATTTTGTTACTGGTCATTTACACAATTGAAAATCTTGTTCAGGGACTATGTTCAAGCATTCCATATACAAATATAATTTTCCAGGGGAGTTTCTGCCAATAAACTTGAACACTTGAATGTTTACAGTAGGTGAAGATGAAAGGTTTCAAAGTGCGGCTGAATCATGCTTGAGCTCAAAATCAAGTTTCTCTTCTGAATTTGAGGGAATAAACAGGACACTCCAAACAGTTATATTTAACAAATAAACTGTTTATCCTCAGATCACTTCAGAGCTGAGGGTCAATCACTAATCTGATATTTCCCAGCACTACTCCTTTCTGAAAATAAAGAAATTGCATACGCACAAATAAATTTAGTTCAGTGACTTCCTATAAATTTGAATGATTAGAGTCCAAAGGACTGTTTCTGCTCTCATTTATAGTGGTGTAAGACAGAAAAAAAACCTCTTTAAAGTGAGAAAATGTCTGGATTTTTCTTCAGTGACCAAAGACTAAGTCCATCAACTTTTGAATGTCAAAGATGAAATGCATTAAGAAAATCTTAAGTATAGAAAGTGCTAAGCAAAAATCCTACGGAAAACAGCTGCTGTTATATTGTGCTAAGACAATCAAGGATTTCTAAAAACTTGTACAATTAAATTGTGTAGGTTTAAGGCTCTAGAGAAAGCAAAATCTAGTTCTTTCATCTCTCTGATTTTATTTAATATTGTTTTCAATTGCCAGTTTAAACTTTCCTGTACAACTAAAATTTATATAGAAAGAGGTCAGATGACAGAATCAGGATTTTTTAATGGGTTTCAAGGTATTTTAACTCTTCTTTTTTCCTTACAATTTTAAGAAGGTGGTCTGACATACTATTGTATTTTAAATTATTCTTTTCTATGTATTTTAAGCAATATGCAAATGTAATGCCTGTTCTTCCCGCCTTTTACCCTCATCCATCTAAAACCCCAACCTTCATATAACTTTGAATTTCTTTAATATCTCTCTCTATTTTTTTCCATTAGTGGCAGTTCTGGATGACTTAAGTTTTACAAGCTCTTAACTTTGCTAACTTGGCTGACGTAGTTTCTCAACGGTGACAGACTTGCCGTGCATCAGAAGATATATATATGTTTGGAAAATTTAGTACCAGCAAACCAATAAAGCCTCTCCAGAGAAAGGCTTGCTGAACATCACGCAGGAGCAACACATCAATCAATTTCTTAATGTAGTCACTTTACTGCTTCCTTCTTTCCCTTTCTTTTATTTATTTATTTAAAGAATCAGGCCAGAGGAAGGAAGTATTTCTGTAAAGCCTTAACTTTAGATGACTCCTTTGCATTCATCTCTTTGTATTTTATTTATATTTTATTTTTCAAAATAGAGCTGTTTTTCTCTACAGGAAGAGAGAGGACATATTGAATTATTCAAGAAGGCATTTTTTCAGGAAAAAAATCTTTTTTTTTTTTGTAAAAAAAAAAAGGATCTAAAAATATTGATTTTTATTTTTTAAAAAATGTAATTAATAGCAACAACATCACTTGCAACCACATTCTGTGCCTGTGCAACTTAAAGATATGCCTCAGCTGTAAGGTAAGTAGAGGTGAAAATATTTAGAAGAATAGAGCTGTCAGTGTATATTTATGCAAAGTTTTTACCAGAGCTTATCAAATGAGATTAGGACCTAAAGCATACAGTTTTGGTACTCCATTTTTTTCAGTAAGCTTTAAGACCTGACCATAATAATGTACTTGTTTAGCTTTAAATATATGAGACATTCTTGTGAAAAGAATGGCATGTCTTTAAAATCAGGTACTTAATGTTAGACAAAAAGTGATTGCAGATTCAGGGTAATCTCATCTTTACAGAACAGGACAGAACAGAATCAATGCTTGCTGGTAGCTGGAAATGGAAGATACTGTTAGCGAAAGAATTGTATGTGGCCATTGATATATCAGCTGATCTGGACAGTCTGGGAAAATGCTGCTTACTAATTATCACACAGAACTGTGAAAATATCCCTACCCCTTCTGGCAGCAATGGGTCAGAGAAAAATGTCCATTCCAGAAAGAAGTAGACAGGACTCATCAGAACTGCATCTGTATATTAGCTATATTGTTATAGAATTACAGTAACTTGAAAACCCTGGTTTTCTTTTCCTTTCATTCTTCCAGAAAGTGTTCCTCATGCCCTGCATATTCCTGTCTTGTGTGATCTGAGATGCCATTGATAAACTAAGGACTTGTTGGACAAATAAAGCCATATCTGAAAGAAAGCACTTGACAGAGTGGGGTGGACTTCTAGGGCTTTCAAAATGACAGTAATAGGATTTACACTCAGATTTGTAAAGACCATGGACACTAAAAGATATCAGTATTCCACAGCAATTGCTACATGGCTCCACAGACATGTGTCTTATTAGGACATCTCTCAAAAATGAAGTCGGCAGAGATGGTAGGCAATATAACTTCTGGAATGTTTGAAAATTTTTTATCAATGTCACTATTATTTCAGGGATATTGTTACAATTTTTTTGGAAATATTTTGTGCTAGGAGTGTTAATTACTAAATAGGCACATAACAACCAACAGCAAATTGCTCACAAGAGACTGGGCAAAATAGTGATGGTATGTTCAAACTGGTTCATGATGCAGATAAACAAATTCTGAAAATAGTGCATTGTATAGAATGGAAAAATAAAGAAATTCAAAGTCTGATGGAATATTGTCAGACATTGATATTGTCTCTTCTCTATTTTCTCTCTTGTTTTGAATCTGGGCCCTTTTCTATTTTTGTTTCGTCAAATACAATTTGAGAGTCTACATAATATCTGATAGATTTTTTTCAACTTTTCCTCATTTCCTTGCCTTTACAAAACACATTTGGTAGGCCATATGTATGAATATGTCATGTTTTTGACATCCACTCTGTATGAACGCACAATTGAGAGGCAAATTTTAGTTCCCAGTTTCTCTGTTTTGGTAAAAATTGTGCTCCTTTAGCAACAAAATTCCTTGATTAACCACATGAACTGAGATTTATTGTGTTTAATTGTTTGAATACTACTGTCCTATGCATAGTCATCTACGCAACCTGAGTCTCTACTATATATTTAATTACATACACAAATTGTGTTAGATCCTCAGTTGAAGTAAATTTGGCACTTCAAATATATATACATATATATATATCAGGTAAAGGTTTGATCCATTTAGTACAGACTAGGTATAAATTGATATTGTTTATGTCAGGGAACACAGGTATGAATGACATTGGCTTGCAGGACAGGAGCCAATAGATTGTTGGCTCTGCAATTCCTGAACTGCAAGTGACACCCTGCTAGGTAATCCATCCTGCTAAGTCCCCTGAAAAGAGGAATGTAGCAATAATATGAAAGATCCAGAGGCATGAGGCAAAAAATAAATAATAGCAGAAGCATGAAAGTCAACATTTGGACTTTCAATTAGTTGTTTT
>WAAD01040464.1:62407-91481 GCA_013389945.1 Fregata magnificens | reverse complement strand
ATGAGCCCCAAAGCTGGATTTATTGTGTCATCAAACTTTGGCCTCAGAGGAAGAAGAGGTTAAACCACACAATTCTCCTAATGACTCTTTGAGGAGGGTTATTGCATGACATCTCCTTTTTTTATGGAGAGTATCAACCTGGGGATTTATGCATTGCTGACCCCTGCTGCGCAACCCATTAGCACTTTCTGCCATACTAGTAATAAATATCTAGTAACATTTATAGTAAATGAAAAATATGTTAAAAAGGGTATAACAGTGATAGCATTATTATAATCTGAGCAATCATCATTTTTGTGGCTTCCCTCACTAAATGTTCATCTTTAGTACAGCAGTTTTGCAGTGACTGCATGTAGTCTGAGCTCTGTTGATTTTTAGTGGGGTTTGATCCCTGTAGCACCAAGTGCAAGTGCCTTACAAAGCTGAATGTTTGGTCCTTTTAGAGTATACAGCACCTAAATGAGACTGAAGAATTGCCTTGCGTGGCTCCTCATCACTTTGGCATATGATTGTCAGCATATGCAAAGGCAAGTGCACTGAAGGGAGCATCCCAAAAGGGAAATGAAATGTAGGCAAGTATTAAAAATAATCGGAAAGTTTGAGTCAACCCAGTAGACTTAGCTGCAGACAGCCATTGACTTCCTTTTTACACTGAACTATTGCCTGAACAATAATACACCTTTCTGTGGCTGTAGCTTCATTGTTTCTGTGTGTTTCTGCTTGAGGAACTACTGTCACTTTTTGTGTAACAACACATTAAGTGGAGACCAGTAGTTCTAATTTTTTTGTTTCTCATTCAGTCTCATTTCCAGTCAGACCTGGAAAATAAAGTAGCATTCATTAGCGCCCCTGTCAGAAAGGCCTTCAGCTATAGTTGTCATAAAGCAGAGCTTATTTTGAGATGAATGGTCAGAAAGCTTTGTTTGGTCTCTATGCCTCTGCTTCAGTGAACTCTAAATCATTGCAAGTTTTTGTAACTGTGGTAGAGTTTGAGGAAGTTGAGTCAGCTTTAAGAAATCGTTGCTTCATCATGTGAGACACGATAAATGATGGGGTGTGCATGTGGCTGTTGTAGTGCTGAGTAAAGTAGATATACTCCTCCCCAACTCTTCAGCCTTTCCAGGCTCATGTAAGCTCACCAGAGGTAGCACATGCCAAGGACACCCGTACTTAGTATCCTTACTTGAAGAACTGTCCTTAGGGGGATGTGGTAATCAGGGTAAATAGTGTCAAAAGGACTTGGAAAAAATATACGTGCACTGAATTGTGCTCACCTTGCACAAACAAGCTACTATGCCGTTATTGTAATAAATGTCTTGATTGTTCTTTGATTTAAGTTGTCTTCAATCAATAGGAGCTGCTGAGACTGACTCAATTGTCTGTAAATGACCTTCCTTTTGTTTCCCTTAAGCTGAACTAGCTGCTCTGTCTGGCAAGCATAAGTAGCAAGTTACTTCATGCCATCACCTTGTTCTGAGCAATATTTAGAGTAGAAGCAAATTATTATTGAAGTAGTAGGACTAAGAAAACCCAATTTATTTATTTTTAAAAATTTTTTAATGATTTGGTGTGCTGTGATTACATTCTCCGTTGTTTAATAAAGTATGAACTCTGGTTAAAGCTTTTCCTGCAGTTAGGGAATCCTAAATGTCACTTTCCAGTGTGGGATTCTCTGATGTCTCCTGCTGGAATTAGACACCGTATATTAAGGCATCATGTTAATGGTGCAGTGCATCAGTGAGGACATTAGTAAGGTCTGTTTGTTGGCTATTTTCAGCAAATTTACAGAAATATAATGTCTTTGAGTCTTCTGATGTTTCGTGTCCGTTACCATTCTGTCAAATTTGGTTGATATTGTCCAATGTGTTTGACAACAGGCTAAGACTAGACAGAAATCCACTCATGTATTGTGCATGTACTGTATGCATGGCTAAGCTTTCTTTCCTTAGGAATATGGGCTACTGAGAAAAACCCATTTGAACTTTAAAGTAGTGGTATCACAGCAGGTTTTGTGTGGTTCATTTGATAGCTAAAAGGCTATTTCTGTGCATCTTTCAGGTACCTGAAGGTTCCTTGGGTTCCAAAGGCAGAATATTTAAGCAGTTAATACAACACTATCCCCTTGGTTGATTGTACATCATTTCTATGAAACAAAGAGCTATAAAAGTGGGACCTGAAACTCTAGCATGTATAAGCATCAACAGCCAACTGTAAAACATACAGCCTTGGTCTCATAGGAGGAAACTGGTATATGAAATCTGAAAAGTCATTTATAGGCCTAACTGATGTTCTTTTTTTTTTCTTGATTTGTTGTACAGTTTATACATCTGAATATATTGAGTTAGGAAGTATTTTACTGGAAAAGTTATTTGAAAGATACATATATATATATATATATTTGGAGAGGATATCAGTGTTGAGCATCAGTATGTGAAGGAAAAAAGGTAAGATTATGTTTAAGCTTCTGGGGGAAAAAAAAGAGTTTTCTTAGTTTCACAAGCCAGGGATGACGTGCAGTTAAATGAGTTGTTCATCTAAAAGGTGAAATTTTGGGAATGAAAGCCCATAGCTTCCAAAACTAGACTAATGTTACTAGGCAGGCAGAAGGGCGACATCTAATTGTGTGCAATATTAGTAATGCATGCAAGATGATCTGGGAAGCAGAATTTTATATTGGAAAGATAGTATGAAGATGCAGTTAATGAAAATAGGTAAGTCTTTTTTTATGGATTTTTACCTCCCATAGTGTAGCTATGATGAATTTTTCACTGGTTATGCTTGTTATTATTAGGAAAGGTTGTGAGCCATTTCAAACATTTGGGAGCAAACATTTACTAGTTATACATTCTGCAAAAACATCTGGCCCTTGGGTGGAGTAGGTTCAGGATATAAGTGCGTTTGTGCCCTGTATTTGTAATGTGAGTTCATTTATTAGAGCAAAGGCAGATGGTGAGCCTGTACTGTGGGGAGACACACANAGATGCAGGTGTAACCCATGCATGCTTGTAGAATATGTGAAATGAAAGATCTGGAAAGGCAGCTGTGTGACTGAAAATATAAATCCAGGTTTGTTTTTCTCCCTTGATTTGTAAGCAGCTTTATACTTCACTGTCACGTCAGTGCTTTTTCAGAGTTCCCACTCGGGGGTGTCTGTGCTGTCTTATCCTTGTTTAAGCTAGATGTGTCCTATCAACGCCAGCTCACGGTTCCAATGCCTGTAGTATCCAGAGAACTTAGAACGGGAATAACTGAGGGTAGTTGTAGGGAAAAGTCAGAGAGCAGACAAGTCACAGCCTTCCCACTGTCTAGGCTCCACTCAGTATTTTTCTACAGTCAACTTCTCTGGACCCTTGGATTTCTGTAGTAGATTTTGAATAGTAGAGAAGCTGCTCTCTAATGGGGTAATAATATCTTCATGCTTATGGGATTGTTGTGCATCTGAAATCTAAGGATTTTGATGCACCATTTTTTGTTGGCTTTTTTCCAATTTTGGCTTCAAGCTTTTGTGCGAAAGACAACATTTAATTGGAATTTTTATCATCTAATAGAAGCCCTTTTCTTTTAAATGTACCAGACCTGTTGCTGTGACGCTAAAACCAGAGTATTCAAAAGCAGGATGGAAAGGGATGGGGGGAAGGAAAGGAGAGTTGTTTTCCGCATAAATACAATAAATGGTCTGTTCTGCTCATTTTATTAGTAAAGCTAATTTCATAGGAATGTAAAAATACTTTGAAGAAGCCAGAAAACCATTACCACCATTTTCTTCTGAATTACCTTCAGAAAGTTCTGAAACCTGAAATCTTGTACTTCTTATGCTTCTTAGACTTAGCAGTGACCAGCTGGCTGAAGTACCTAAACACGCATTTCACATTCAGCATCCAAGGATGCTCTGTGATGTCCTTTAGGACCTGGCCCCAGGGAACATCATGTTTGTCACCTCTTGTCTCAATGAATGTGAATCACTTATTAGAAGTTTAATATGCAGATGTTCTGGATTCTCCACCGGATACAGTAGCGTACCCTCTGCCCCACAGTGTATGCTACCACTGTTAAGTCTCTTGCTGCCTTTGGATCAGCTTCCAGCAACAGTTTCAGGCTTTGATTTTGATTTTGAAAGTAGCTAATAAATTAAGGACCAGCAACCTTCTGTGTATTCTTGATCTGTACTTGGCTGGGACACGATGGCCCAGAGAAAGCCTGTTAAAAATAGAATAAAACTCAGAAGAGTGAAGAACCCACTTTGAAGTAAACTGAAACAATCAAGTTGATACAGAGCCAGAATGTATTTTAGAAATACTGAAAAATCTTCCTCTTACAAACATACTTTCCTCTATACAAAATATTAGCCTGTCCTTTTACTCAAGGGACCCTTTCCAAGCCACTAAATAAAGGGTTTAAAAAAAAGAGCATAACAGAACCTTAAAGGAAAAGAAAATACCACAAACAGACCCTACAACATGACCTACATTTACTCTCAAAGTAAGGCAGTGTTGTTCTCAAAACCCCACTGAAGACAGGGTCAGCTTGTCAACTGGTACTGGTACTGAGAGCTTTTACCTTGATTCCATAATGCACAGTTTATATTTAATTCATACAAACTTATTTTTATGGGAGCTCTTCGTCTGATTTGGTCACCAATAGTAGATCTGTGAGATAGAAAGATGTAGTTATAACAGGTCTTAAGATGTATCAGTACTTCTGTAAAAGAAAGGCTTCTTGTGAATGACTGATTAATTGAAGGAGCAAGACTGCTTTGTCAATGCCAGCAGCAACATGGTTTGTTCATGTGCCAGGCTAGCCTATTGTTTGGCAGGAAATGCAATGTCAGACAGCATTTTGTAGTACTGCAATAAAAATCCAAAGATTAATATCCTTTAAAAAAAAAACAAAACAAAACAGCTTTCAAAAATTTGGAGAGAGGAGCTAGAATGTGCCTGGCATGCTCAAAAAGCCTGCAAGGAAAACTGTAGCTGCAACAGTGGCATTATTTGTTTTTAAATACCAAACAAAAAAAGTTGAAGATATTCAATGCCAGACTTTGCTCCCAGGACACTCAAATGGTTTTGCAGCTCACATAGCAGTAGTATAACTGCCTATTACTGTGATGATACAGTTTTGTTTCATGTACTCTTTTAGAGAGTTGGAAATATGTTACTGTTGACTACGGTCATAAATATGAGTAAAGTATGAGTCATAAACATGAGTAAAGTATGTGAAATTTGCTTTTGTGGCTTTATTTGACATTTCCTGGAGCCTTTAACATCATATATCTTTACTTTATCTAAGTTTTTATTGCTATTGATTTTTATGGTGAATGTGTTGAATATTACAGGAGGTGGAAAGAAATATAAAGTGTTGAAGTGGTAGATTGTACAGGACTACAGGAGAGTCTCTGAAACCAGGGTGAATGGAGCCCAAATGTCCAGTTTAAGATATGGGATCTTCTGAAGAGGATTCTTTTGAACAAATCCATTTTAAAATGTTCACTGAATGCTTGTTGTGGCAATATCTGGAGACCCATGAATGGGACAGAATTGTTCTGGGTGCTGTAGACACAGAGAGTAAGAGACAATCCCTGTCCTAAAAATTGTAACCATTCAATTATGCAAGACGGTTAAGAAGAGGAAGAAAGGACATTATCCCGTTTGTGACAAGACACAGAGATTAATATTTTCCCTACTTCAAATTTAAATTACTGTGAAAACAGGACTGAAGAGGTTGTTTCCCATATCTTGGTTCAGTTCCTAAGTAACAAGCTGTCTTGCTGTAGAGCAGATCCTCTGTTAATGAGAGATAGTAGCTCTGATGAAGAAAAACATGGTTCCTGAATGTCTTGTCACTGCAATTTGAAAGACAGGCATACCATTCCCAACCCTGCTGTTGGTTTCTTGGGTGATTTCAAGCCTTGCTTCTCGCTTTCTGCCCGGTAGGGAGGAGAGAATGAGCCTGGAGTTAAAAAAGGTGCATAGGAAACCAGTAGGTGCTTTCAGTGTGAGTTCTAGGTCTTCCTATTTTTTTTTTCCTGGTACAACCATCAAGTTTTTCAAAGTCTAGCAGATGAAGAGGTAATCACAATGCATCCTTGAAAAGAAAAGCATTGGGTAAAAGGGCAGCACCAGAAAGTACTTTCTTAGATTGGAAATGGATGTGGTTAAAGGCTGCTGCTTCTATCAAAGTCAATGGGAAAACTTCATCTGACTTCCCTGAGAGCTGTTGCAACTCCTAGATGGCAAAAGGAATCGCACTTTAGGACGGGAGATCTAATGCATCCCTCCCCTTGCTGACCCTTGATGTCGGGAAAAGAGGATCCACTGATACAGTCAATCCTGATCATAGAAACTGTTGAAGTAGGTACTCAAAATCCATGACATTGGGGGATGGGGAGAGAAAAAGATATAAAAGTGCCTTGATGAGGGATACAAAATAAATATTTTTGTTTTAAGCAAAAGTGTTTCATTTACAATTGCATGGTGCCAGGAGCAGATACTATAATAAAAGTGTTAGTATGTTAAGAGAAGTGGCAGTGCTGCTCTTTGCCTGATCTCTCCTGTCTTTTGCTGCTCTTTGCCTGATGTCTCTTGTCTTTCCAGTTTGTTTCTGGTCAGAAGACAGAAAATTCAGCCCTCATGGAGTCTGTAGGGAGGTTGGAGAGTTGGTGATCCCTGTGTTTGGCAGCCTGCTGGATTTATAGCATAAATCCCTTTATATTTGATAATTTTCATGCAACCTTTTCTTCCACTGCTGTTTGAAGCCCTGGCACAGAAGAAACATAGGTTTTAAAAAAGAAACTGATCTAAAAAAGGAAGGAAAGTTTGTCTGTTAGTGTTGGTTGGCAAAGTCAGTGGCTGGCATGATGTGTATTTCTTAAGTAAGGGTAACATTAGGTATTGTTTGCAATGCAGTGAAAAAGGAATAGCTTCTGTTACCATCAGCCATACTGTAAAATAACTTTCTTCTCTCTAGACTGTCTCTACTTTGTTGAGCTCTTATCTGGCCTTGGAGGCTTAGTCTCATGTTTTATGCCTAAATGTGGAGCTCTTATCATGAAGTTACTTATGTGTGCAAAAGTTGGATTTTTTTCCCCTCTACCCTGCTGCATAGGTACATTTTGACGGAAGAGGGTGAAGGAAGGGTGTTTGGGATTTTGTTCACAAGATGGCACTAGCCACTAACCAGTGCTACCTTCCTTTTAACCCTAGCACTGAACTGTCTAAGTCTTTAGCACGGTGGTAGGAAGAGCTGGTAATGACTAGCTATAGACAAGACAGCTAGAGTGTTTTTTTATATGCAGTTAAGTCAACTTTTTGTCTACTTAAAGAGCTCTTGGATCTTGAAGAAAGGAAACGATTTTTTTAAAGAAAATATAGTTGCATCGCAGAGATACTTGTTATTTAGAGGGAATGTTCTTAGCACAATGTGAAGGAGAGTAAGGTGAAATACTATTACTGTTAAAGGCAGCAGGGATCCTAATTGCCTCTACCCATGAGGCAATAATTTGTTGCATTGACAACTTGTGGTTTGTTTCTGTTTAATTTGAGTCCCACTAAACGGTTACCTTAGAAACTACAGTGACTTAAGATACAGATTTCAAAATGCAGTACCTTAATACAATATTTTTTTTTAACTCAAAAATGTTAGACAAATTTCTGTTTGTGTGAACTGCTTCTATCTTCTTCCCACTTCTTTTGTTTTATAGATGAGCAGCTCTCCAGTTGAGCAGCCATTCAAGCAGAGCTGCATAAGATGCACATGACCAGAGAGGCTGTCTCATTAATTACTGTGTGAACTTGGCTGTAGTTTAGTTTGCCATTTTACAGTTTCTCCTACTCTAGTAATCCCCATTTTGTCTCCAGCAAGCCCTCCTTGTTTCAAGGGAAAGAGGAAGAATAGAATAAAATCACATTTACATCTTGCTTTAAACGTTGTATGTTTAGTATAATCCATTACCAGGCAGCACTAATAAGCTACATGTAAAACTGCCTCAACTGCATTTTATGCAACAGTAATTCTTTTGGGTATTAAATATTTGAATTAGCGTAAGTGCTAATTATCTACCAGTGCAGAAACCAATTTGTAAAAACGCAGCTCCTCTGCTTGCCTTTCTTACACTTTCCCTTCTCTTTATTTAGGACTAGCTTATCCTTGCTTTTTGCGTAACTGAGTGGGATCTACCAACCCCAAAATAAGGAGCTCCATGGAAAGGCTTCTTGGAGTGAAACCTGTCACCAAGCAAAGTGCAGAGGTTGTATCCTAGATGCTTCCTTCCCAGCAACTGGATGATAGGCAGAAATGGAGCAGACTAAGAGCTGCTTTTTCCTACTTCCCAGGACAGTGGTGAGTGGGACTAACTGGTGTGTTCAGCCCGGGAGAAGTGTCTCTTCCCACAGGCAGCCTCTTCAGATGCAGTTCTTTCCTGGCCCCTCTCCAAGCAGTGTGCCTATCTATTAAGTCTTCTTGTGGGCTTTCTTGATCAGAGCCTTCTTATATATTACCAAGGGCCTGATCCTACAAAAAGCTGGCAGATTTCCATGGAGGGACCACAGCATCCCACAGGTTCAGGCCTTGAGACATTTCAAGAAAAGGTTACTTTGGGCAATGAGTGGGAACTGCAATAGGGGTTTACAAGTGACTATTAATAGTGTGGTACTGGAATCCTAGACATTGTATTAGCATTCCTTCCCAGTCCACCAAACTTGTCCTGATTTCCACTGTGTAGAAGTAGTATCTGGCCAACCATTTCTTCTCTAAATAGCCAGTGATCAAAAAGAAAACGTGTCATTGTCATGTCAACATTCATGTGCCTGTACAGGCTGAGAGAGCAGCAGACCCAGAGACAAAGCCAGCTGAGAGTGTACTGGTGTAGTTGGGCGGGACAAGAGGTCTTCCCTTTCTGGCTAACACAGGCTGCTGAGGTGTCACAGACCCATGGGACTGTGAAGTTTTCCACATACTTACTGAGGCTGCATCCAATTCACAGCTAGAAACATCATCATAACCCCAGCCTTCCTGCTCTTCACCTCTCCAGCACTCTTTAGCACCAGGCAGGACAGCAGAATGACTCGGACAATTTCCATCCTGGATGTGCAGTGCTTTGCTCAGCTCCCAGGCTCACGGCCTCTTCCTTTCTGCCACGTTCCCAGCATGAAACTGGGAACAAAAGGCATCGGGAAGCCTACAGAGCGGTCGCTACCTCCTCTGTTCACAGAATTTGAATGGAAGCATGACTGTTCTGTGTTGGAACTAATCGGTGGTCACAGCTGCCTCTGAGACTGTGCTGGAGCGTTGTACCCTTGAGAAACTGTGGCCCAAGCAGTTGGAATTGGATGCCGTGCTATGTGATAGCTCACGTTGTGCCAGGCTAAGCAATTAGGGCTCGTCCACTGAATAAAGCAGACTGTGGCCAGGCTTCTTGGCAGTGTATGACTATTGTACAGCAGATGGTACACGGAGTGTAATGGACTAAGAAAATATTCTGAGTGGGGAAAATGTCACAGCTAAAAATGCCACCACAGCTGACATTCTCTGGAAAAGCAGGGGCCAACTGAAAAAGCCTTTTATGCAGACAGTGGGCACCAGCAAAAATGAAGATAGTCATGAGATTTTTTTTTTTCTCACATTCTGAATCAGTCAGTGCCTCTCAGACTTTTGAGGCATGCTTCACCCTCCATGACATTAACCAAATAAAGATAAGGGGGTGGGGTGGGGTTGTTTTGTTTTTAACATGGGGATACAGAATGAAAATGCAGACCGAGCCACTAGCTTTTTCCATCAGGGGAGTTAACGTAGTCCATGATGAATTGCCATATGCTGACTGGGATCTGAGGCAAAGCAATCAGAGAAAGATTATTACTAGAGAACACAAAACTGACCAGTTATATTGATCAATTGTAATTTGCAAAGCACCCAGACCAGTTTATGAAATTTTTGAAGGCTGAACAACTGTTCAATACTGTGGAGGTACTAGAAAATGAAAACTACAGACTACAAGTAAGGAGATCTAACAGGAAAAGGCAAGCCAGAGCTCAGAACTGGATTCTCAAGAAACAAAATGTGATAATGCAGAGACTCTGGTGAACGTTGTGAGCCAAGACAATGCAGCATTTGAAAGAAGGATACAAGAACACCTGTGGGTTGTATTATTTGCTAGTGGCAGCAGTGAGTATACGTTGAACTGGAGGATGGTGAGCTTCAGGAAGGAAGGAAAAGTGGATAATGCTGCAGCTGAAGCTATATAGACTAGTCTTCCCTAAAGGAAATAGAACATGTGTTAGCAATGAATTAGCCAGTGGGGCACAAACTGATATAGCATCAGAAATGGGAATATCAACATTGAAACAGTGCCGATAAGGCTGAAGAGAAACAGATAAAGCCTAAGTGATGATGGTAAGAGATGTGGATTGATTATCTTGAAAAGTTGTGAGTGGGTGCTATTACAGTTTGCTGGGGGGCAGGACAACAGTAGTTGTCTGGGGTGGGAATGGGAATGGGAATCTGGGACTTACCTAGTTGATGACCTCCTCATGTGGATATACCCATTAGAGAGGCAGGAGGCAAAAAAAAAAAAAAAAGAAGAATTTGAGAGTGTGTTCACAGATCACCAATATTTGTAACAGCACCAAAGAGAGATAGTCCAACTGTCCCATAATTCACACCCTTAGTCAAGTTCTCCTTGCCCTGAGGCTGAAGTCTGGAGAGAGACAGGCAGACTGATTACAGTAGGAATCACAAAATCAATAGGGGAGCTAACAGAGTGGATACCCATCTGCCCACTTGCTCATTATTGTGGGAAAGGGCAAAAATCCAGAATCATCCACTTCATATATGAACCCAAATAAATTTAATAAGCATTTAGAAAGGGAGCATTTCTCCATGACCTAGAAGAAAAATGCTTAAAGATTTCAAATATTTTTCTTAAGATTAGTGCACCAGCAAAGTTCTGAAAGATGCTCCTAGGCTAAAAAAAGCACATACATGTATTCAAACCTCCTGCGTTCCTGTGACACTGCTTTCTCAGGTTGTAGCTAAACTGTGGGACTCAGACCTGCACACTGGCCCCCAAATGACTGAATGTTGAGATAAGCTTATCTGTGCACCATTTCCCCTCCCCTCTCTTGAAGTCCTAGTTTTCATTAAAAAGGAGCATAGCTGTGCGGGCAGGGGGAGAGCCAGAATGGTCTCTGTGGGTACTCCCATGTGGCTGGATTATGGAGTATACTTATCCTGATAGCCTTAAGTTGCCATTTGGGATTTCTTGGTACTTGAGGGATTTCACTGGAAAATGCAAAGGACAATAAATGGTAAGAGATGCAAAGATTTATAGAGAGAGCTGCTCTGGCAGCCTGGGTCACTGCATGGGTCTCCTCTCTCACAGACAATTGTGAGATAGATATTTATTAACTGACAGAAGCTCTGAGTGATCAGGCTCATGCAGTGTGTGGATGCTGATGAGCACTGGCTGTGCACGGTTGGGAAGGGAAGCAGTGCTGCACCTTTTGGGAGGGTCCTCCGCAGAGTCCTATGTTGCATAGGGGTGTGTGGTTGCAGCCCACAGACTGCACGAGGCAGACCTCTGTGCCTGCTTGGCTCAGGGTGATTTCTGAACCAGGAAATTGAGCCCATAAGCAAGTCACCTCCTATCCAGCCCTTTTCCATAACATCCTTCTTTCTAATTCTCCTTCCCTTCAGTAACTTGACTTGCCTGGCTTCTTTCTCCCTTCAGTGATACAAGCTACTGTGTAACTAGCATTCGCCATTTGTATGTGATAAACATTTCCTTCCTCCTCTAGTTTTATTGCCTTTAGACTGCAAATGTTGGGAGTGGGTTTGACTTCCTGTATGTTTATGTGGTACTTAGAACAGTGGAATGCAAATTTGCACTGAAACTACAAGGATTTAGTCACCCCTATTGTTATTTATCATTTATAGATGAGAACCTCTACTGGTAAATGCTCTGGCAAAACCACTGCTGCCTCTGTTGGTCCCAGTTCCTGCTGTGCCTCATTAGCAAAGAGGATGTGCTGGAGGAAATTGCTCTACACCCAACGTGGGGTTAATTGGTCCTTATTATACCCTTATTCAACATCTCTGTTTTTTTCTTTTAATTTCTCCTTTTTCTATTAAGCACTAACAAAAATGTTGACAATTCAGATTATTTTTCTTTTATGAGCAGTAACAGCCTTCTCTGGCTCCTTATTGCACTGACTAGTGAGTTCAAACAGTTTCACGTCACTCTTCACATACAGCTATGCAGAGTATGTCATCCAACCTCTTCCCTTCAGCCGTTTCAGCAAGCTCTTAGGCTAGTAAAGATCCTAAATTGCATTAATTGGTCTGTGAGCCTACATGTAATGCAGCCTGGTTTGTGAGGCTGCACAGAAAGAGAGGAAACCTCCTTCATTGTAAGCTTATGATCTGATTTCTTTCAGCCAAGTGGTGCTTGCAGACACTTGTGCAAAGAAAGCACCTGTTCTCTGTAGAGCCAGGACCAGTGCCTATTTCCCAATTTTGGGTCTTGTTCCCTTCAGAAAGTAGGGGTGAGAGGAAGAGCAGCCCAGCTGAAGAGAAGAAGTGAGAGATTTGAGGATAAGCTTCAGCTGTTTGGCAAAATAGAGGAGAAGTCTGTTTGTGTTATTGTCTTGGGCATGTATGAGAAAAAGCACACAAGCTGGTGGGCTTCTGCTTTGGTTCCAAAAAACAAAAGTTGTGGATCTTGTAACCACCAGAGAAGCATGGGTAGAGCTAATTATTATCTAGAGAGTTGCTTCAGGTGAGGATCCTTACTGTAACATGAACACAGACAAAAGTCAGCAGTGGTGCAAGACAACGTAAGTGCTACTGCTAGCTGTGCTCCAAGCAGTTTGCTTTGTTCCTAAGAGTTACCTGGCCAGTGTAAATCCCACTGGCCAGGTAACTCTTGCCTAACTAACTTAAAGCTGACTGGCAAATGGATGGTAGTGCCTTGCACACACAATATCTGTTTGGAGAAACTTAAATAGCAGCTCCTGTTTCTTGAGGCAGGGGAGGATTAAGCAGTAGAGAGTGATGGGCCAGGCTCACCAGCAGATGTGTATCACTGAGCTTGTATACTGAGACTAGCTAGGGCTAAATGGCTGCCAACTGTGCTGCTGTCTAAGGATATGGACAAGGGAGAAAATGCTGGGTTAAGCAGCTCTGAAAGTGTTTTGGCCACTCTTGCAGTCTGTTAAGGACATGAGAAAAGGACCAGAGGGAGGTAGGCTCTGGTTTTCCTTGAGGCTGGAGTTTCTTGGCTGTGTTTGCTTGTTTTCAGCTCTGTGGTTCTCTGTGCTCTCGGGCAGGAACATAGCCTGGGTGTCAGACAGGGCTGAGAGCTGCTGGCAGTTAGAGGTGACTCCCCTATTCTTGTTTACCCAAGCATCTCTAGCTGGCTCAAGGCTCTTGGTATAACATGCCATACAGTAGCGTGAGGCTCAAACTCTTAGTCAGTATAAATAGTGAGGATTGCTCACTCGGCAAGACTTGGCTTTAGCTCTCAAGGAATCTTTCATTGTCTTGCCCTGAGTTTCTCACCTCCCTACGAAAAAAAAGTTGTTCAGCTGGGCTTAGAGTACGGAACAGACACAGTACAAGAAAGACAAAAACCCACTTTGGACACCATTAGAAGAGAAAATAAGCAAGGAGTGTGTGTGGAAACAAGGTTTTGTGTGCAACCTCAGTTCTCTGTTCTGTGCTGTCTTCCCAATATGCAGCCCACTTTCATCGTTTTCCTTTTTTCTTGGAGTCCTGGTTCAGGCTGTTGTATTACAAACTCAGTTCTTGTTACCAGAAGTGCAATCTCAGTTCCCAGTCCTCTGAGTTAGAGAGCTTGAAACAATGGCATAAATAAGATAGACCCCCAAAACGAGGCTGTACTGTAAATCTATTTTAAGCCATTTTGTGGGGAGGAGGAGGATTTGACAGGAGGAGGATATTTGGCTATACTATGCAGAAGCTGCAGAATTCCCTTCCCCCACCCACAGTTCTTGTAGATGAGGAGGTGGGAAATGTACCATGTTACCTGGAGTTGATGGGGGAAACTTATTTAGGTTTTCTTGATTTTAAAACTGCTGGACTTTTTGTATTTTACCAGAAATATTTCACAAAACTCTGCTGTGTTTCATGTGTGTCCCTCTTCAGTGCTTGTAGTTTTTAAAGGTGTCCTAGGTATAATGCACATAAAATATATTCTGGATACTGGAGACAAGAATGCATGCATGTAATGACTGTTACTATTTGCAGGATAGGGATCTAAGTCAGTAGGCGTGTTAGAAACACCTAGAAGAGAGATCTGCTTATCTGAGAAACCACACAGAACTGCAGACTCAACAGCAAACTGTGTGGCAGGTAAAAGCAATCATTGTCTTTTGAACATGTCGCTGACTTTTTATTGCTTGTTGGTCTATGTGTAAAACAGCTATGAGACCCTTTTAATACATCTTTTGGAAGGAAGAGTAGTTTTAAAACTCAAATTTTATTTATTTCTCTGCATTTATTTTTCCCCTTCAGGGCACACAGGTGTTTCTTTGCTGTCTCTGTGCATGCTCATATTGCAATCTTCCATTTCAGTGCTTGAGGCAGGGGTGGCAGCAGCAGCCTGGCTCTCAGTCAGGCTGTGGCAAGCACAGGAGGAGGTATCTGGCAGATCATACACTTGTTCTCCACCTCTGTTTTGAAACAGGCAGTGGGATGGCTCTAGCCAACAGCCCTCCAGTTAGACTGTGTGGATTTGTGAAAATATCGATTTAAAGTGCCTGGCTGAAAACCATGATTTAGTACAAAAGTATTTCAGTGCGCTGACTAAATTATTCCAACTTAGAGAATTCTTGCACTTCTAAGAATAACCTTTCTTTACCTAGCTTAAAAAAACCCTACTGTTCCATTTCTACTTTTTTTCCAAGCAGTTTCTCATTGTGAACTATAGAATACAGCTTTCTTAGAGCAAGTGTTTCTGTTTTGCTACTGAAGAGAAGAATCGATGTTCTTTGTTGTGCAATCAGACTGTAAATATGTAACTCCTGAAAGCTTAAAGTTTGTCTCTTGCATGAGAAAGCAAATTCAGGTCAGGAGTGCAAATTTCAGTTTTCTTTATGTACATTTATCTTAAGTTTTAAAGATTAGGATTGTGGAGAACTAGGAGGATATAGACTAATAACGTTCCAAAGGAGACTTCTGAGCTCTGAATTTGACCTTCATCACCAATGTCCAAGTTCCTAAAGTTTTGCTTATTTTTAAGCCATTTATTTACTTTGTCTGTAGTTGAAGTATCATAAAATTAGGAAACACATTAGCCACACATCTGTTATCGGCGTGGTTCCATCAAAGCCTGATGACAGTAATTTTTAAAATCAGATGCTCTAAGTGAAGTCTGTAGTATCTGTTTTCATCAGGATAAATAGCAGCACTCTTTTTTTGAAGAGGAATTGATCTGACTCTGCACACTTGGAAACCAATTAGGGACAAATTCTCACTGTAAAAGCACAAAGAAGAGTGAGTGGAAGGTTGTACATCTCTTTAAAAAGGCACTGAAATAATACCCTTTTTACAGTCATGTTAATCTTGCCACATGAATCACAGAATATACAATATCTTGAACACAGGCTTTTGGGTTTGGGGAAGGTGCACCTGAAAACAAGCCATAATCAATGAATAGGTGAAGGTGTGATATGCAGAATTTTTGTACCCATTTATGTATTTTTGATAGAGAGCCTGTTTTCTCCCAGAACAGCTGCAGTTACTGTAACCCTGTGTAAACAGTATCATTAGCTTAAAAGGAGCTTAGAATGACGTTGCTGTTTCCCATATGGGTGTGGGGTCAGATCCGTCTTGTACATCCTGCATGAGACTTAGGTATTTGAATCTCAGGCATCCTCTGCTGTGTTGCCTTCATCTCCAGCCTTGTGTGTGACTGGGATGGAGGAGAGACCTCAGTGTTATGGTACAGCTGGGGTAGGTTTTGGAGCCAAGGGACCTCTTGCTAGGTGATTTTCTATCAGTAGCATCATACCATGACCCTTCCTCCATCCTGCAGTTGGGAGCCAACTTGTGCCCTGCCATGTGATGCAACCGGTGAAGCCTTGCATGTTGGACTGAAAGAAGGTGGGAAAGGTCTTCACTTTTGTGCCCATGGGCTCAGACAGGCAAGCAAGCTATAGCGTGTGGGTGGCTCTGCAGCAATTGTCCATGGGCATACTCCTGTCCTTGGGGAAACACGGGGGAATTTGAGCTAACTTTGTCCTTCTTCTGGGTGTCTTTGTCTGTACAAAGAGGGTTGTACTACATTATATCATGGTTTTTGCATGTAGGCAAGTCATGACTAAACCCCTTGATTCCGTATCATAATATTATCCCCACTGCTGACAAGGCTATGGGCAGTCCTTCTTCCCCAAAAGTGACCTGAAGGAGGTTACTCTGCACCCTCACCCTTTGGGGCTCTTCTGGCCTCTGTCCCCCCCAGCTCTGGCATGCTGGACTGGCTCTTCAGCTAGGGAAGGGGCACAGCTCCCTTGAATTTAGTGGAGCTCTGTTAACATATGCGAGTGGTGGATATGATCCATTATTGTTACTGTTCCCAGGGGGTGATACGTGTCCAGATGCTGTTACTGTAGGCAGGGGATAAGAAGCCACAGTTTTGTCCTTAATCTGTATCTTTGTAACGCTATGGTGGGGGGAAAAGGTGAAGCATCATCTTGCCTCCTCTCACTCCTGCTAGTATTTACTCATGGACGTGACAAGCTGTCATTTTCTAGTTTGTGTGAAAAGTGATGCTTAATTTCCCTTCCCCTCATTGCAACCTTGCCGATGTATTTGCTGCATGCAGATATAGATTTGTGTTCATTTCCCTAGCCGATGTCACAGCGATTCAGTGCAAAATCTGCCTGGGGACATGATTATAATTGAACTGTTCTCCAGGAAGGGGAGATGAATGCATTGGTATTTTCTGCTTCTGTTACGATACTAAAGCTTTGTATTTGAGATCCTTCATTCAGAGTTTTAACTTTCCATTTTGCACAAGAAGGAGGCAATGTGTGCAACTGTTTTAAACACTTCAGAAATTCTGTAGGACCAAATATAAATGACTAAAGTATCTGATCCTAAAAAATAACTTAGATCTATGCCGATTTCTGTGACGAGGCTCTGAACATCCAGGCAGTGGCATATAGTGCAAGCTGCTATTTCTAAGGTGTTTTAAGCAAGGCTGGATGAGATGTACTGACATACCAATGTGAATTCAAGATGACGTTTCCTGTGCATTACCTAAAGGTGTTTAGGAACTGACTATATTCAGTGCCATTGTGAAGTGACAGTTGTTTGATATTTAGGTGCAAGAAAGTGTCTATGAGTAGAACGTGAATACTAATGTTATTTAAAGTAAGATTTAATTAAATGCAGGCTCTTATTACTCAGAATTTTACTGAGAATGCTTATCTCCTTTCTTGCACTTCCGCATCCAATTTACATGGAAAAATCATTCTCTGCTGAGGAAGTGGCTCAAGACGGTTTGCCATTCTTCTAACAACAACCCAGGGGCACTGCTTCCCCCTTCAGAATACAAGTTAATTATATAGCTCCAGCAAAATAATACAGGAGCCAAATTTAAAAAGAATAAAAGGCAATTATTAGCTGCTCACATTGCTCACATTGCTGCTGCTATGCTACTGTTTGATAGCTTTATAATTGATGTATCTGGCTGTGATATGCAATCTCTAGTTTGTGTGCATGCTTGATGCCTATATATTCTTTCAGGAGTTCCCAACTGCCTGCTATTTTCTGTTGTTATGAGTAGATGCTTACATAGCAATGCGTCTCCAGCTGGCTCTTAACCAAGCCTTCTCAGGGCTCGTGGAAATACCCCTCCTTTAATAAAGTTAATGTCAGTGGAGATTGCCACCTTCAACCATTTTGATATCCTTGGCACAAAGGAAATGCTGTTTCCTCCCTTTGGAGGATTAGACAGCATTAAAGCTGCTCTGTCTGTGAAGAGTAGCACACTGCTGGGTGGTTGTTTTTTCTCCCCTTCCCCCCCTTGAAGGAATTATTGCTCCAAAGGGGTGCCCGCAAGGGCAGAGCTGTACTGCAGACTGCCTGACATCTGCTTTGTTCCTTTTGCTCTCTCTGCAAAATGCCGGCATCTGAAAATCAATTTCATCTCCTGCTGTTTGGAGAGGGTGTTCCTGTGCTTGCATCCCACCGCGCATCCCCAGCACCGATTGCGCCACTGCGGCTATTGTTATACAGCAACTCCCTCCCAGTCCTGCTTGCTGGGACTGGGAAGCAGTGTGGATGCCAGCCTGAGTTAGAGCAACTTTTGTCCCCGTGTGTCAGGACTACATTTGCATTGTTGACAGTTTTCCCAATTTGCTTGGGAAATCTCAGAGACGAGCCTTCTGGGTCCCCAGAGTGTTGAGCACACTGAACCCTTTCTTGTGATGGTGATGGAGGAGGCAGATCTATCTCCTTTCTGCTAGGCTTGCTCTTGAGAGATCTGCATGTCCAACGTATTCTCAGAATATTTTGCAATATGTGGATCCTTCTCCAAACAAGGGCTGGATGATCCTCACACACCTGTCAAACACAAACCCCTTCAACTACCTTCCTCCTTATCTGCATTTTGGCTGGTGACCGTGCTGATTTCCTGAGCCGTTCAGTCCATTTGCTGAAATGGTCCTGGCAACAAATCACCTAGGCATCCCTTCCTTTCCTAGACACAGCACCTGAACACCTCTTTTTTACAAAAAGAAATGTGAAAAGTTTAGAGAAATGAAGGTACCCTTTCAGATCAAATTTCAGACATGTAAAATCCCACTGTCCTGCCCCAGGTATTCATCATGCCTACCATTTCCAGGGAGGTCAGATACTTTGCATCACGGGAGAGTTGCTTGTGCCTTGGCAGCTCGTCAGAAGTGTGGGTGCAGAGGTGTATGTATGGCTTCTGGTGCTAACAGCTCACTTGCAAGGAGTTACCCTGTAGGAGGGTAGGAAATTAAAAGATGGGAGGAAATTGGAGGAAAGGCCAAAGGAGCTAAAAGGGAGGCTCAGGGGTCACATTTTAGATCAGAGGAACATAGTCCCCAGTGTAGAGTGATTTGTGTTCATCTGCATGTTAATGCAGAACAATCTGTCAGGCTCCCCATGGTCCTCTTGGGCAGGATTTTCTGAAGGGCTGAAGCGTGCTCCCTTATCTCTTCCTGCTGTTGTGGAGCTTGCTTCTGGGATAGGCGCTGCCTGTTATAGTGGGAAATGGCCTGCCTGCACATTTGAGCTGGAAAAGTGCTGATCTGATATAGTAACTGGCTGAGAATAAAGGAATTGTCACCTTACCTCCTTGTGTCAATGGAACAAGGAAAACAAAACAATGAATGGCCTTTTGGGATGAAAGGGAGCAGTTTTTTAATCCAGTTACCTGGCACATAGCAATCCTATGTACCCTGACTCTGCAGGTCTAGAGGGCATCACAAAAAAAAAAAAAAAAAGGAAAAAAGTGTGTTTCCTGACTGTTGGGGGGGGTTGCAGGGACTCCCAAGGTGAAATACTTCACTTCTGCCCCTATGAACTCTTATTCAATGGGATTGTAAAACTGCCCTCATATTGGAGAGATTTCAGTGGAGAAAAATTTGCAGCACCAGATGTTAGTCTTTCCTAGGGTTAAGCATGTTTTCTGTGGCAAAAGAGACTTGTCTGGTCTGGGGAGGATCAGCATACTCCAGGTAGTACTGCAAAAATTCTCCAGTCTCTGCAACAGGCAAGCAAACATGACCCCAAAGTGGGAGTTGAAATGATGTAGCTGCATCATTTGGACAAACACTGGTGTTGAACCATAGCTAATGGCAAGTGCTACGGAACAGGTTATATATGAACAAAAGAAATGTGGTTTTGGAAGAATTTATTACCATAGCAAGAATTACTTTTTTTAGTTACGTAACTTATGCTATGGAAACCTTAGTGAGGTTTTTTTAAGGACTATGCAGTAGGGCATGGCTCCTAAACAGGTAACTCTAGTTCAAAATGAGAAAAGGCCTTTTGCAGAACTAGAGGAATAGAGCAAGGATGAAGTGTGCCAAAAAAGAGAGTCCAGAAGAGAGGTTAAACTAAAATAAAAAAAGTGACTCTTGAGGTCTGCTTTTGAATTTTGCCATAAGATTCTTACGTGCCTTTTTGCAGTCATTTGGCCGCTTTATATTTTCAAGGCTTTGCCTGAAAAGTAGATGTAACGATCATACTAGTACAGGTCTTCTCTCAGTCTCTTACCCAAAGCTACTTCTGTTGGCATTCTCTGGTATAGCGCTTGCTTTTACCATCCAGGAGAGACCATAGCTAGCCTGGCCTTGGGAACAGATTTTTGCTGGCATATTGAATTAACATTTTTGAGCCTAGGTCTGGAACTTGTCTGCACCTGCTGGTGAAGGAGAAAAATCTGAAGCAGTTCAGCTAATAGTGAGACCAGAAACATCTGGTGCAGGTATCTGTAATCTGGTAGCTTTAAAGGTTTGGTCCTGTGCCTTCAGAGCTCTTCAGCTGATGGAGATTTGAACCACTCAGTATCACGAAACTCTGAAGATCCTTTCCCCACCCCGCTCCTGCATATCTGTGCTTTACTTTCCAGACATAATGTCAATTTGTAGAAGCTGTGAGATATTCCCTAATACTCAGAAGTCCCCAAAGCAGTGGGTAGTTTTGCTTTCTTTTTTTTTTTTTTCGCAGAACCTATGCTGTCTCTTCTTGTTGCTGCGTCTGTTCCTCCTAGGTCCCTCAGGCAGCCCCAGCAGCCTTTGCTTTATGCCTGTCTTGTCTGTGTGGCTGAGGGACCTGTGGAGAAGAGCTGATGAAGGGTGGGGTGGGTGAAGGTTGGCCTGAGGATTGGTGTCTAGTCTGGGCTGCAATGCTGAGAGAGCGCGCTACTGAGACTGTGTTTTGGTGGTGGAAAGTTGGGGTGTGGGGAAGTGACTGAGAGATGGGGTGAAACAGAGAAATGAGAGGAAAATTTTTGGCTGGGGAGAGTGAACAGCAAATTCCGCTTCTAGGAGAGGGATTTCCAGGATGTAAAGTTGGGGAGATCAGAAGAAGGGAAAAAGAGAAATGAAGGACAAAGACAAATTAAGGAAGGAGGGAAGCAGTGGGTTAAATGATACTTGAGGTGGTAGAAAGAAGGGGAAGGTGGAAGACTGTGGGGAAAAAAAGAGGCTGAGCTTGGATGGTGAGGGAGAAGTAGAGGTGGGGAGTTGAGCAGTGGGGAGCAGAGGTGAGACAGAAAGCCTGTTATCTGCATTGCAGTCCAAAAGTGTTTATTCAGCTCTTGGAGATGTGAGACACTTGGTCAGATACTGCTGGCAGCATGGCTGTGGCAGCGAGGCTTCAAAACCTGCCCTGTGTGACTGACTTTGGATCGAGGCAGGTTTCACAGGCTTGGTGCTGCTCTGGGCTGCTGTTGGGCACCAAGGTGGAAATGCAGGGATGTGGCTCTGTAGCAGCGTGCCCCTGCGGGTTGTGGCATGGGGGAAGGCAGGACAGGGAATGCAGATAATCACTGCTTCTTATCCTGATATATAAAGTTGGGTGCTAAAACAGCCTCTACTTCACTCCTACACACAATGTGCTCAGTCGCTCGATTTTTATGTAACGGAAAAGCACTGAAGAGTATGATTCTGCCAGGCAGTGGGTGGAGGGCAGAAAATCTTGCTATTAATGGTAGGAGAGGAGGTAAAGGGGCTTTGTTCACAGGAAGCACTTCACTTTTACAAAGCTGAGACAGATTTTTTTTTATTTGAATATTTTAAAGGCTTGTGGATTTCCATACATATCTGGAAGGAGACACTTGAAGTGTGGACACTTAAGGTCTTGCAGGCATCAAACTCAAATTTGTTAAACTGATCATTTTTTCTGTATCTAGATACTTGATAAGCTCATATTTTCTGGCACAAGGTAAATTAGGCTATTATGGGCCTGGAAAGGAAACTAAAGAGGAGGGTAGAAAAAACATTTCCTATTTCTCCTGTCACAGGAAGCATTTCACTTTTACAAAGCTGAGACAGATTTTTTTTATTTGAATATTTTAAAGGCTTGTGGATTTCCATACTGGGTTAGCCAAATGTAGTTAGGAAGCAAAGAGACTGTGCAAAGACCTTTCTTAATATCTTGCTAATGAGGCTTGGCTGTGGAGGGGCCTGTCCCCATCTCTGGGCTTCCCAGCTGTTTCCCTCTTGGCTGCCAGTCTGCCCTCACAACTCAGAGGCAGGAGTTCCCCTTTGGTTGCCAGCTCCCGTCTTTTGTTTCTCTAGATATAGACCAGGGTTCTGCCTTTTCTCTTTGCACTTGAGCTGGTCATGACGCTAATGAGGTCCCGAGTCTTTCTGTAGCTACCTCATCTACTCAGCCCATTTTTGAAAGCTCATTTTGAATAGGTGTCTGTTTCCCTAATCCTCTGGGCCGTCCTTGTAGTTGAAATGTCTGTGCTGTTTCCCTCTATTTAATCAGTTAGCATCCGTAAGAAATGGGATTTGTGCAGGAAACCAAAGGGAAAGCTTCCCTGGATAGTTCATGCTTGAAGGAATGCTCTGAGATCTTCTGATGAAAGGTGTTTTGGAGGCTCAAGGTGTTAATGTCATGCGCTCAGCAGCTTAAAATAGCATATGGGTGAATTTCCTGTCTGATAGCAAGATTACTAAGAAGTGAAGTCTGCAGTCAGAGAGCTTGCAGTGGTCACCAGGTTGCTTTTGCACAGAGCTGTGCTCCAAGCCTGCATGCACAGGGTAGATTTGTTCCGTAGGAGATGCCTCACTGCTGGCGGGAAGGTGCCCATGAACAGTGTCACAAAGCACCTCTCAGGAGCATTGCTCGTGACTGGGAGGCATAAGGAGCCCCTTTCCTGGTGAGCTGGAAAAGTACTCTGTGCTGAGTGCATAGAGTAGCCATGATGTGTGAGGGAAGGGTTGTGGAAACTGCCATCTTTGGGCAACCGTTCATGGCTCTCACTGAAGTACACCGGACCCATGAATACCCTAAACCAGACCCACAGGAGCTTCACTACCTGGAGTTTCTTCTTTGTCATTACATTTTCATAGTGCTGTGTTGCAGGGACTCCTGCCTTCCTCTGTCAGTGTTGCGTTTGGTATCATGAGCAGTGTGGGCTGGTGGCAAGAGACCAGTGAGGGGATTTTATCCTTAAAATCTACCAGTGAGAAACCTACTAATATAGTTAAATTGCCACAAATATGGAATTGGTCTGAATATTAAGCAAACAAATGACTGGAAAAATGAGATGTATTCTTGCATGTGGCTAATGTTATTTGAGAATTAGAGGTGGTTCTTTAGATAAATGTTTTAAATGTGGTTTGCATAGATGTCTTAAGTATAAAGAATAAAGAAGATGAGGGTGGGTGTTTTTGTACTGAATAGCAATGATGTATCTGCACCACTGCAGAAGTGTTACTGAATTGTCAGGCTAGGTAGAAGAGAATGGCACCTGCATCTCATTTTGGCTCTCAAAAGGCAACACCTCTTGTCTAAGGCCTTATTTTCAGTACAGACTAACACCTTTGCATTTGATCCTGCTCCCATTGAAACTGATGGGAGACTACTTATGGAGGAAAGCAGACAAGAGGACTGGGAACCTGGGTGGATATATTCAACTTAAAAGGGTTTTTCCCTGTTCAAGTATCAAGCACTGTAAAAGGGATCTTCCTTATTATTCAGCAGCAGATCTCAGGAAGAGTCTCATGTTACTCTGTTATCTTCTAAATCTACAAAAGCGGCACACACTGTATTTTGGCCAGATGAGCAGTGGGACTGCTCTGCTCCTCTGCAGATGTAGTGTCGTCGTACTGACGGTTACCAGTGGGAAATTCCACCTGCCTTGCCAAAAGACAGGTTGGAGGAGGAGAAAATAACTGCTGTGATGATGGTGGTTCTTTCCCAATGACACAACAACAAGCAGGGAAATCCATCAAGCTGTTAGTCATGCATTTTTTATACATATATAGCACAGTATATGTGAGTGTATGTATATATATAAAAACTGTATTGCACTCACACTATCTGTATAAAGCATCATCAATATCAGGCTTCAGAATAATAAGAAAAGTAGCTCATGGGATATAAATGTATACCCAGTAGAAATTGGCCCAGGAGGTAATTTTGCTAATAATCCTTGTATTTAGTTTCTATGAAAGATATTAAGATTAGTGTGGCTAGAAAATAGATGGTACCTCTCTAAATGAGCCTCCTTTCTTTGTAGCCCTGTGAAGCCTAGAGGGTATTTTTAATCACCCTTAAATGGTGCTTGTTAAAAAGGAGTGAAATTAAAGGGTATTTTGGGATATAGCTTTTTCTTTAAATATATTCCTTGTAGGTGGGGAAATCTACAATTGTTTGTACCATAGATGCTCAAGCTCCATTAATGTGTCTTTGTATGCATCGTTTGTATGCAAGTTCATAAGGCATCTTACAAACTGGTGTAAAAAAGATAATTGATTTTTAGCACTTCCTAAAACGCAGAGCACAAGCATGCTGCAACCATTGTGAGTATGGAAGTGTGAAAATTTGCTTGAGAAATAAGCCAGAGAAAGTTTTGATTCTGACCGCTTCTTAAGTGTTTAATACCCTGCATGTGCATCCAGGGAATTTAAAGTCTTCCATAAATGCAGCGCATATCTTCAAAAAATGTATGTGCTTAGCCTCTTATCAAAGATTAAGATATAGAGGACCAGATCTTCAAATGTACTGTTACTGTGGGTGAGATCCTACTTAATGTTTAAAAATGTTTTGAACACGTGCAATGTACTTCTGAAAACCAGGAAAGCATATGGGGTTTGAATGGTGACAGAGCAATGTCTTTGCTGCAGTTTGGAATAGGAAGATGGTGGCTTTGTTTTTAAATGAGACATTCCCTGAGCTGAACTCATTTCTGGTGTAACATTGCAAAAGTCAGTGTGGTAAACTGGTCTTCAGGATTAATTCAGTTAAGAAATTACATGGAGGATTTTATGCCCATAAACGTATTTTGGGCGCCATGTTTTATACACTTTTTTTTCTCCTTAGAACTGGACTGTTTATACTTCTGTGTTTGTCTGATGGTAAGTTATTTAAAACCAAATTGCAACAGTGCTTCAATATTTGAGGCCAATTGGAAGTTAGCCTCCAGCATCATGAAAGTAGAAGAATTTTTCAGAGCAGAACTATTTCTCCAGTCCCCTTGGGTAGAGAGGCAGTATTCTGTAAGCAAGGCTCTGTCTCAGGCTGTTTTCTCCGCAAAGGTTTCTATGAACTGCAAATGTGTATTCAGTAATCAAATGTGCATTAATTAGTCCTGAACTCTGCTCAATATGCTATCAATGTTCAAAAAGAGGAGATATTGGTTTCTGAGGAAGGAAATGCAACTTTGATTGGTATTTTAGGCCCTTGCCTCTAGTGCTTGGGCAGAAGCAAGCTTTGAGGGCAAGTATGAGCAGAATTTTGAATGTAAGATGAGATTTGGAAAAAACTCCAACCCTTCCTTAAAATCCATTCAGGATCTACCGTTATCAAATATATGTAAAATTACGCTATCCATTCACTTTGATTTTTTCCCCCCTAAATTAACTAGTCATTAGTATGTTTCCCCAAGTGGTTCTTCACTGATGCATACTTCTTCCCAGCTGATTTTATTTAAGATGCAACTTCTAGTTCCCCAATGTCTATTCAGAGATGTAATACCTAATCTACAAACCATCCTCCAGAACAAGAGACAGAATTCCTCTCTCTACTCCTCCCTCAAAGTACAGACGTTTCCCTCTTTCCCCTGCCAAATGCTGCTTGTACACTGAGGATTTCTGTGGGACCAAAAAATGAGGTTATCTAGCAACGTCTCCCAAAAGTAAGGCTGTAGCAGTGCTCTTGGCCAGAGCACCAGCCTTGCCCAGGAAACTAGCCTTGCCCAGGAGTTTCCGTGCTCCAGGATCTGGTGTTAATGATAAGGCTTGTACCCCAAATGCCTGCTATCGTGTTGCAACACAGAGGTGTTGCCTGGTGCAATTAAATTGGTTGTTGAAATAACTTGGATCATGGTTCTTCCTGCACTGGTACCTCTCCTTGTGCTTTTTAGGTGAGCTGTACCATCTCCAGCATAGCTCGTGTCAAGCTGCAGCCAGGCCCAGCAGATCTGGGCTAATTCTCCGCTGTGGCCACTCTGGAATCCCATTAGTGAAAGAGCAAGCTGTTTCTTCCTGCCTTAACTTCACAGTACTTTGTTCAAATATTGAATGCTTGGGACCAGGGTTTTGAAATATTGATACAGGAGAAAGCACAGACTGTCTCGGTCAAGCCTCATGCAGGCTTTACTCAGCTGCCTTGGCGCATGTGGGACCTGTGGGGGAAGCGAAAAGGTCAGTATGACTGGCTTTCTGGGAGTGGGGTGGGGTTGGGGAGGTGTCTGGCTTTTAAGAGTTCGTGTAGGAGAGATTTGCTGGGCTTAGATCACTCATGATTTGGCAAAAGTAATACCCAAACGCCATCGTCCGCAGTTGACTTCTTGCACCGTATTGACTTAAGTGGAGCATGAATCGTGCTGTACAGGATTGTTCCTTGGATACTCCCAGGGCTGTGCTGCCCTTTGCATGTGACAGTAGTTTCAGCGAAAACTGTTTTGTGTGGAAGAGAAAAAACTGAGCATGCTAATAATATTCTTGAGTCTGTTATTGATCTTCATGTGTACTGAATAGTCTGCCTTTCCCTTTTCCGTCAGCTCTTTCCCTTAAGGCCACTTTTCTGTTTATGCCTTAGTGATGCCTGCAGTGATGACAGACGTATGACCTGTGCATTCTTCAGCAATTTTCTTATATATAAATCTTACCAATGTATTGGTTTGATATAAAATGATCTTAATGGCCTTGGGGCTCTGTGTTGGATTTCGGAGCCGTGGGGGAAGGGGCCTGTGTATTCATACCGTCTCTTGCACAGCGCTAAGCTCTGCAGGCAGCTCTCCCAACATGCTAATTCCACTGTACGACTGAGGAAAGAAACAGCTTGCTCTGCCTTGATGGTAGCAGATTGGTGAATTTGGCTGGAGGTTTTCTGAGCTGTGACAATCACGGGGACTGTCGTGGTGGCAATGGAAGAACAGGGTCCTCCCGCAAACGTTACAAATCCCTTGAGGAAAGCATGTCTGCGCAGAAGCATTTCTGTACCCCAAGCAGTGGGCAGGGCTTTGTGTGACATTGCCGTGGGTCAGACTGCGTAGGTTTTGGAGAAACATGGCATAGCTGCAGTAGCTGTTTTACATGGCCTTGTTTTCTAGAAATGCAAGCAATAACAGCGGGATTGCCGGCATTAACTCTTCCATATGCTGCTTTGTGTTTTCTGTGCTCTTTTAGGATGATGAGAACTTTGGACGTTTGACCACCACGGTCTTGGCGTGAGCTACAGCACACCAGGGATGAGAGATGCCAGGGCCCTGGGAACCTCTGGCTGCATGTATGCATTGAATTCCCTTAATGGACAGCAGTAAAACACTTGGCTTTGGCCAGTTTGGGTTTTTTTTCCCCTTTACATGGTTTCTTCTGCTGTGAGAAATGAGGATGTTGCAAACAACCCATCTGCATTTTTGCAACACCTCCTCTGTTCCTTGATTATTTTAGTTTGTTGGTGTGACTTTGCATGTTTATACTATTTTCAAATGTTTGTGCCACTCTCCTCTTCCTCCCATCTTTTTTTTTTTTTTTTCTGGTTGCTTTACAGTGTTTCGGAGGGCTTGACTGCTTTTCTTTTGCCTCCTTTTTACCTTAGGAACATGAATTTTTATCTTCTTGTGGCTTGCTGAGATAATTTTCATCTTCAGTCTCACAAAGGAAGCTTCTTCACCATATCTAAACTTTTGTTTTAATTTTTTTTTATCTTTTGAAGAGTTTTCTAATAAAAATGGGGTTAAATCAAAAGTGATTCTTCTAAGGCGGAGATATATTCCTCATCTGTTTGAAATGACTTGTTATCCACCCAGAGGGAGTGAGGAAGCGGTTCAGTGTGGTTGGTGTGATTTGAGGAAGGGCCTTGGCTCAGGCAGTTGCCACTTCTTGCCTTGTTTTTCCTGCGTGAGTAGCCTGGCCCATGTGCTTCGGTGGGATTGTCTTCGCTGTGTCTTGAGGAGGGAAAAGACAAAACACCATGTTTTTTCTTTTCAATGATGAGGGAATGTGCTGTTAGTCTCTCTCCGGGGTTGCTGTGAGAAGGGAAGAGAAAGTAATTGTTTAAAATTTTATTTCTTTGCTGCAGCCCACAGAAGGGGTTTCAGCTGTGCCCGAGGCCAGTGAGATGAAGAGGTGCCAGAGCCCATCCCGGCTGGCACACTGCTAGTCAGAAGGGCTGCTCACTCTTTTCCCATTAGTGTTTGGTGCCAGCCTGGGCACTGCCCCCATGATTAAGGAGACCCTAATCTGAAGTGCTCTGCCAGGGGCCATGCGTGTGCATAGTATCAATGCTTCTTGCAGGAAGTTCCTTTTTACTGACAGCAAAAGGACATGCCTTTAGTATGTCTTCTTCTGCTGTATCCAGTAGGTACAATAGTTGCTTGCCTAGCTGCCACACAATAGAAATCTGAGTTTCATTTGAATTTTCAAGGTTGTTGAAAGGGCCTTTATTATTTTTATCTCCTCCCTTTCTTTCCGCTTTTCTTCTCCATAGACACGTCAGCCCCCAGCAGAGCCTGAACAAGAAGGAAGAAGAAAAGAAGGAAAAAAAAATAAAAAAGAAGAAAGCCACGCAAGGTATCGCTAGCATTTCCCTGCACCTGAAACTACTCATTTTGGTTTCACGCACTGCAGTTGCGTGCACTTGGTCTGCCCGGCGGGGAGGATGGCGGGGCGAGCACCGAGCACGGCAAAACACGAGCATTAACACACAAAAAAGGGATGTTGGGGAGTGGGAGGAGAAGAGGGAAGGAGGGTTGAAAAAAAAGGAAACCCCGCAATTTTGCGCTTATTTCCTCCCTGCGGTGCGAATGCACAAAGAGAGGGGGGGCGCTGTGGGGAGGGAGGGGTTCCCCCCGGAGGCGGGGCCGGGCGGGGGCCGGGCCGGGGAGCCGGAGCCGGAGCCGGCA
>WAAD01040464.1:45332-62111 GCA_013389945.1 Fregata magnificens | reverse complement strand
CCCACCCTTTTATTTTTGACCATGACATCGTGACCTTGCTCGTGAAACAGGGCTGATGCTCAGAAATTCGTAAATGGGGGAAAACATAGATTTTTTTAAAAAATTATTTTTATTTATTTAAAAAAGGAGCTTTAGTGGGAGATGGTGTTTCCTCTCTATGAATGCCTTCTGAAATGCTTTTTATTCTTGTACGGTTTCTAAACAAAGCTTTTTCTCCCCAAAATCATGTCTTGACCAATTGCCTGGTGCAAACTTCAGTACGCTGTGGTCCCTGAGATGAAATGTATTTTTAGGTCTCTGCAGACTTATGGCTTTTGCCACCAGCGTCGCTGGGACCGTTTGTCATGAGTGAATATAAGCGTGTGTACATTGCTGAGAGGATGGATCCTTGGCATAGGGCCCTCCTTGCTGTAATTGTCATTCTCTTCTCCATCGTGAGCATTTCTTTTCCAGGGCTGAGCAGAGCAATTGCAAAATTCACAAAACATGGTTACGCAGAGCGAGGCCCTCAGCCGAAAGCTAGGCTGTTACTGCCCTGATTTTGAGAAGCTGAGCTCTGTTAGTGCCTATTGATCTAATTTTGGCTGTAGGTTCTTCAGTTTGCAACATGTTTCCACATACCTGATTTGCACATTGTTGGTGAAACAGTGTTTTTGTTGAGTTTTCTGTTTGGTTGAAAAAACAGGCTGCTGTGTCTGCCTCTGTGAGAGCCGTAATATTCTTAGCCTTACAGTAAAAGGCAGTTAGGTAATTTCTGTAGGAGTGTCTGTTACAGAAAACATGGATATGGAACTATGTATCTTCCAAATCCTAGGAGCTGGGAATGAAATCTGACCTCTGAGGATAAGAGAACTAAACTGTTGCAATTAATTCTTTTCTGATTGTAACCAGAGTCATTCTTGTAATCTAGTGGGAAATTGCTCAAGTGACAATCAATTTACAGTGTTCGGTTTATACAGCTAAACATTTCAAGGCAGATTCTGTTACGCTGGTTGAAAATTAAAGAACGTTTGAGTTAGAGAACACTCCTGTTGAAATCATAGGATCTCACATGGAGTAATGTTGCTCAAATAAAGAAGGCTATTGGAGTCTGCTCCTGGAGGTTGCTTTCTGTGGTAAGAAAGTCGTTAAGAATAAGCTTTGTTTTTTACAGTAACTTCATTCATGCCAACATCACCTCTAGTGAATATTTATTCAAGGGATTTAACACCTTTGTTTTTGCTGTTAAGAGATCAAAATGTTGGCACGAAGGCAGACTAAGTAAACATAATCATATGTCCCATTGACTGGTTGTGTTCTAAAAGGGTTTGCCAAAATCCAAAGTGAAATGCCTCTCATGCTGCGAGACATGTTTCTTATCAATGCTGTGCTTTCACTGTATGTCTCCTGCGATAGTACTGACTTTATGCTAATCCTTTGGGGGGGGGGGGGGGGTGTATCTCACTGGAAACTAGCGGATACTGACTATATTGATTAACAAGACAGAACTTACTGTACCTTATGTTTATTTTTAATAGCAAGGAATAAGCCAGAACAGGAAATGTACTGCCTTAAAATAAAACTATAGAGCTTCTCTGATGATTTTTCTTGTAAGTAGCAAAATAGAAGACCAGTGGTAAAGTTATTCTAAATGTCTCAAGGTTTCCTTTTTTCACTGAATTTGTAAGCCACAGCCCTTGTGAGCTTTCAGTGGGGATGCTGACTGAGCCTTCTCAGACATGTTTTTTCCCCTGATTTCTTAACATGCGTTTGACTTTTCTTTCTAGGGGGAGCTGGAAAAACTAAATCAATCTACAGATGATATCAATCGGAGAGAGACGGAGCTGGAGGTATGGAATTCATCCTTGCATTTTCCTTTTGTGCATGTTGGATTTTGCGAGCAACAGAACAGTATTTTTGAGTAGGTTCCCTCCTGAATTGTGCTATCCTGAGTGGTAATTTGGCAGCAAGAGTCTGGTGATGATTTTTTTTAAAGGTGTGAATTGAGCTAACAGCTGGAACAGAAAGTGAGAAGGTAGAGGGATGCTGACAGTGTAAAAGCCCTACGTGGAGGCCCCCCCCCCCCCAAACCCCATTTTTAGGTTTTGAAACTAAACTTAGACAAGTTCTGTTTTTACAAGTCACTGTTTTCGGTTTGTGTTCTTGTGATTATAGACAGTGAAAGTTTATTTGGTTAAGAGGTCTTTGCCATACAATTACCTGCCAGGATCCTCTCCTTGGTGGTTATTTTTTTTAGCTTGCTAGTTTTGCCTTTTTTGTCATTACTTTTCTGAGTAAGGAAGGTAATGAAGGAAAGTTGAAGGAAAAGACTTCCTGGTTGGAAAAAGAGGTTTCCTTGGACACTTACAAAATCTAATAGAAAGTTCTGAAGAAATTGTTTCTAAAGCCCCAAATTTGAGCTTCAGCTACTTGGTAGTTATTCTGGAAGGCTCAGCATTATTGATCTAATAACAAATCAAAACAAACTGCTGTACTTGTGTGCCTTAATTTTCTTTTGTTAACTGCAAAATGAAGAAGATAAAGCTGGTGGAAGTATAAGATGAATGTGCTGCTAAAGGAAAACTGGCATAAAATGCTACTTTACATCCTAAATAATTTGGTAACATTACAATATTTTGATACTGTATCAAAACATGCTGAGATTGCAGTAATGAACATACTCTAAAAGTACATCTATAGATTTCTGTTCTGCATCTTCAAAATGTCAAAGTCTGTTTTTAATTTTTTTTTTTTTTTTTTTTTTTTCTTGTATGTGTGTTTTCATGAGATGGGTACCTAGAGCATGGGATGGTTCCTGGTAGTATTTTAAAATATTGGTGTATCCACTGTATGCACCAAACCAAGTATAGGGCTATGAACTTCTTCAGAAACAAAGCAGCCTTGTCATGTGGCTATTTTTTTCTCCCTACTTGTTTGCATTTTCTGTGCTTTGTGGCATGTAGATCATGAATTTATTGGCAAATAAACTTAGTGGAATGGGGGACTATATGTTATGCAAAATTAAACTATATTTCAGCTGTGAAAACTGTTCAGTGTCACTAGCTTGATTTAAATTTTATGAGTGAACTTTAAAAATCAGTATGCTAGTCTGCAACAGTAGCAATTAAATGGACTTCAGGACTCTTTATATACATATATTAAAAAAAATCATTATATATATATCTTTTCAGTCTCCTTATTTCATGCTGAGGTACTGAAATTGAAAGATGGTACTGTGGATAGTTGCCTGGTTTTCATTAATCTTGTCATAACCTTGCACTGAGGACATATTATGAAGCAGATAGAATAGTAATAATAACGCAAATGCATACTCATGAAATAATTCCCAGTGACTTAAGATGGGATTTTACTGATTGATTAAAATTACTTATGTGTTCAGGTGTTTGTAGAGCCAGGAGATTTGTAGCTCCTGTGTGTTTGACACATGGTGAGCTCGAAAGGCTCCTGGATATATCACTGTAAATAAGAGAGCAGTGTTTCCACATTAGCTTGCTCTTAACATTGTTGCTTACCTTACTTAGTCTAAGAAATACTAGGTGTCAGATAGTGCAGAGAATGATTATATGATGCTTTCTACCTCTGTGTCATTAAATGTTTACTGCAGATCTGTCTGTAGTACTTACTGTAAGCAGTGTTTGATGGAATTAATTTGAAATATCATCAACAGTATGCTTTCATGAATGTTTCCTTTTCCCTTTTCATCCAAAAATCTTACTGGATTTAAGCCAGTTTGTGGTATCATGCAACTGCATAATTTTTAATCTGGAAAGATTTTCATTACTTTTGATCTGCTTAAATTTTGAGGACAAATGCAGTCGGATGATGTAAGCAAGGCTTTATTTATGTCCATGTTGATAAATGCATTTTAAATGGACTTAAGACCTTTCTAGAGGAAAGATATTAAAAAAAAAAACCCAAACCACCCACCACTTGTGGTTAGAAGAAAATCCCTGCATTCATACTCTGGACAAGAAAAAGCTTTGCCAACCAGCCTTATAGGGTAAATCCAGAGTTTGGAAGGGGGAGTTTAGAACTGGGATCACTCTGCTTTGAAGACTTCCAAAATCCTTGAATGCTGCTGAAAACGCGGGCTTCTGGGAGAGCCATGCTGAGTTTGCCTTTGAAGATTTGCTATTTTGGCTGTTACTAGCTGCTTTGAGTCCCTCTTGCTACCCCTTCCTAGTCTGTGGTGTTGCTGCTATTGCAAGATATTTCATTAGAAGAAAGATGTGGGGTTTTTTAACCAGACAATGGAGTTATATATTTATCTTATTCTTCTATCATTATTTTCTTCATCTTTTCAATATCTGATCATAGTTGACTTTAATAGGAACATAGACAGTATCGTTAGGCTATTTACAGCACAAGACACTGATTGCCAGCTTCCTGTAGCATTACTTTGTGGTCCATACATTCCCACTGTTGAATTTTTTCCCAGATTAATTTAGAAAAGCAATGGGAGCGTTTGAGTAGAAAGTATATTTCTTTGAAGGAAGTTCAGAAAAAGACACCCATGTTTTTGTGACTTGATGTACTCTCTGATAAGCAGGAAGGGTAACCTTGTGGCATCTAAGTACTGCAAGTCTGTTCTGGACTTCCTGTAGCTTTGCACAAGTCGCTCTAAATGGGACTGCTGACTGTCTCCAGTTCCCATTAACTGGAAAAAAGGCTGTAGGTGTTGAATGCTTCTAAACCCCATGCTTTTGTTCTCTCTGTGCCTTGGGCCTACATCTGCAAAATGGAAGTAAAATTGCTGCTTTACCCAATGAAAATGTTATGGGGCTGAAATCAGTAGAGGCTTCTAGGATTTTGAGACTACACTCTCTTGGTGTAGCCACAGACGTGTCTGTGTTTGAAGGATGTAGAAAATATTGGTGTTTGCTGCTCTCAGAGGTGATAAAATGGGGAATTCTGTTTTAAGTTGATCAGCCTGCCTTTTTTTTGTCTTTTAAAGTAAGTTCTGCACCCAAACCACCTGTGAGAGGGGTGGATTTACATGCGTGGCGTGACTTGAACAGATATGTTGGCTACATCTATTCTTTTACTTGATATAATTACTCATTTTTTGCTCTTTTGACCTATCCTATTAAACCCCAGAGAAATACCCTGACCTGACAATGCTCACAGCCTGTTCAGGAGTTGTGGAGCTGCTAAAGGGCACTGAGTGGCTGGTAGTTATATGTTGCGTTAATGTATTGCCTGTTAATGAATCTTTGATTAGGCTTGATTTAAAATCCATAATGCTGCTCATACTAAGTGCAACACTGAGCATTACTGACACAGCAAAAGGATGATAAGGGTCCTCCGAGGGATTTAACACTTGGCTTCGTTAACGTCCCTCTTTATGTTTGAAGTGTCTGTCAAGAGGTGGGGGAAACATCTTGCAGAGGAGATACAAGTATGTTATGGCCAAATGCAAGTTAGAGCGGCGCCTTGCTATTTGAGCTTTTTTCCTGTTTATTGGAAATGCATCTCCATCTGAACTCACATCAGGAGTTGCAAATGTACTTAACAAATGTGCATGACTCGCCTGTCTAGCTAACTCACACACGTCCTTGATTGGCTCCTGAGTACAATTCAGATGTAACAAGTTCGTCCAGGGACCCTCTGGCAGCATTGCGGGGAGGGGAAATACAGCACATACCATTAAAATTATGACTGGAATCCCAGCTATCCCAAATGTGGTTTTTGTTAGAGAGAGTTTTTGTGTTGCTGGAGCTATGAGCTTGCCAATGTTTGTTAAGGGGAGACAACTGCACATGAAAACTAGAGCTGAACAGTGCTGCTTTCAGCCATGCTTGTTATAAGTAGGGACTGGTTAGGATCCTTCTTGTATGCTTGCCTAGATCCTCTAGTCCTGATGTGCAAGACTTTGTTACTTTTAGTCCTGGATTTATCTTAAAGGTCACCATGGGTTGGTGTTAGATAGAGTCAAAGGAAAGGGGTGTATCAGCTGTGGTGCTCTTTTCACTTGTGAGCCTTGTCAGCATTGGAACCCCTCTCAGAAGGGGAAGGGCTGTTTTATTTAGAGTTGCTCTTCTTACTTCCTCACTAAAATACTTGGTTTTAGGGTAAAGCTCAAGCTTTTGACCCTGTCACACACAAGAATTTTAAGTAGACTTTTTAAAAAAAAAAAAATCCTCAGTCTTTCAAGTTAAGTAGACTTTTTTAAAAAATCCTCAATCTTTCAAGTTTTAGAAAAATGGCCTGTCAGTGGCAGGAATCTGATTCTGAGCATGCCTGCTTGGCCTGGGGAAATGTCTATCTGTAGAAACATCCACCGCTGTATCGGCATCCCTGTGCAGCATTTTCCAGTGCCCATAAAAGAGTACACAGATAAGGGAGAAGCAGCTCACTGGCTGGTGTTCCTGTTGGTTTTTGGAGTGTGATATACTTGCATGATGTGTCCAGCACTAGCAGGACAAATCTTTCCGTGTCTCTCTATAATCTACTTGTTTCCATAGGAAATGGCTCTTGCGTGTGGATTGCTTGTTGTTTTGCCTTCTGCTTTCATCCATGGATGAGTGAGGAAAGGCTCCTTCCTCTGCTATGGCTCTGGAAAGATTTTGTCGTCAGAGTGAGTCAAAGGGCTTTACTTGATTCATGTTCTTGAAGCAGAGGTGGGTTTCTAGGCTGAGGGAGGGAGGAAAGGTTAGGCAGAGAAATCTTGTTTTGGAAGGAGCACCCAGTGCCTTCCCCTGCCTGCTTTCCTCTCTCTTCTTCTAAGAGGACTAAAAATATCAGTGTATTTGTAGTCTCGGTCTGTAAGTGTCTGCAAGCAGGAGGTTAGAGCAACTTCCAAATACTAATTTTTATTGTTCTTAGATGGCAAATTAGTAGCTGTGTGGAAAAAAAGACTCTTCCCCATGCTTAAAAATTGAGATGTTACTTAACCCCTTTCTTGCACTTTGTTTTTAAGGTTTGGTAGACAGTCTAGTTTACTTGAACTGCTGATGCACCAAATAGATGTTAAAAATGTCATTAACCTGTTTGATGCTCTGAAGTAGATTTCTGAGCACATGCATGTGCATCTCTCTGATGTGTATGTAATTGGGAAGCCTACCTGCTTTCACACTTGGATGTTGTTGATACTGACTCTATTTTAACTTGGAAATGAGCTTTCGCATCTGGTGGGTCTCTGTAGCAGAGGAAGGCAGGTATGGATACTGCCTGCCTCTTGGAAATAGATGAAGCCTGTGTCTCAGTCAGCAATTTCATTTCCCATGCACCTCCCAGGCTGGTTTAATGGGTTGTTGGGGGTTCTGCACACCAAATTGTCAGGAGGGTCATAGGACAACCTTTGTAAATGAAATTTAGATGTGCTTGGTACTAAGATGCTTCATACCTGGTTGATGTGTTAAGTTCATTTTAAAAAGAATATTGTTTGAAAATACAGGCTTCATTTGATGGGCAGAAATAGTTATTTGCCTGTCATCTGGCATCTAACACCAGCTCATCAGCATCACTCATGTGAAAGGAAAACAAGCATGCTTTATTCTCCAACAGGTGCAGTGTAACTGTAAAATTGTATTTTAGTTTCTTTCCACATTTGAGGGTGGATCTCCGAAATGCTGCTGTATGGATGGCCTGACGTTAAGTGTGGTCTCTCTTTTGGTACAGTAGCACCCAACAGCAAGTTACTGGAAACAAACTCTGCTTTTAATAATGAACTATTGCAGCAAAAGTATATATGGGGTAGAAGTCTGGCATGCTCCCTAAAACTGTGCTTGTGAAATCTATCATTTGGGAGAAAAGTGCTAAGGTTTTCCAGGAAGAAAGTTGATGAGAGTGGAGCTCTTGCAACCGTAGAACAAGATGTTGAAAAGTAAACTGCAGCTGTTCATGTGATGCCCTAAGTGCTATAGTGCTATGCCTGCTAGAGCGTGTGTATGACAAACACCTAGGTAGTGAGAGTCTAGTTATTAAGACTATAACTTAAGTGAGGAGTTTCGACTGCCACTTTTTTTTTTTTTTTTTTTGCACCTTGCGACACGCATTGAGGGTGAAGTGCCTTAATCAGCTTTTGTCCAGCTTTAGAAAGGCTTATCATCATCTCATTTGAGCAAATAGGAGGGAGAAAATGTTGGAAATGTTAGCCAGGCAGCTTTCAATATTGCCATTCTGTTTGCAAAATCAGTAACAAGGTGTTCTTAAAAATGATCATGGAAGATTATGAGCGAGCAGAGGGGAAAACGTGCTTTTGAAATGTTGTCTGGGTGTTTGAGATATCTTTCGTCAGTTGTGTTGCATCTGTTACAGTTTATCTGGTCTGTGTATGTATTCAGTGCAGTGATGAGGAAAACAAACCCATGTGGTTTTTTTCCAAAAAAACCCTCCAGAAATGGTGAATGTGGCTCACAGGGTTTGAACCTAAGGCTGCATGCTTGCTTTTATCAATAAATAGTGTTTCTGTTGGGAAAGCATCTTTCCAGGAACTGAAATACAGAAACCAGGAATTTAGGACTGTGCTAGAAAAGTTGCATGGCATATGCTGTGCTGTCTCGGTTTTGCTCATGGCAGCAAGTTGCAGGAATTGTTGTCTTTTCCTTTCTCTATTATCCATGCATGCTAGGTAAAGGTCTGAATGAAGCAAGAGTTTGGCAGTTAAATAGTAACACTTGCACGTCACACCAGAGGATTTGATAAGTAAGTTTAAGGTGGTGTGGTTGTCTTCCTAACACAGATGTAAGGCTTCCCTCATGCTGGGGACCATGGATGAATTGCACTGCTGTGTTGTTCCTGAGCCTCTAAGTTTTTGATGTGAGTGTTCTTACAGAAAACACCTTTAAGAGGATTTATATCTTTGAACCACTTCACATGTGGGTTGAAGTGTCTCACTGACAGAAACACAGGAAGCCGGACATAGAGCAGGGAATTAAATTGATTCCTAAGTTACTGCCCCGACCACAGGCCCATCCTTCCTGTGAACCACAGATGCGCTTTTCATGTCATGTAAGTAGCAAGTGCACCAAGCCCAGTGCTCCTGGTGCAATTGCCTTGGTGTTTCTGACCTCCCCAGTTTCACATGAAGAGTAAAAATAGTTGCTACACCTGTATTTCCTGTTTAAACTTCCCCAGGGGCACCTGCCAGGGGAATTCTGCACTGTCCCAAGGGTGATGACTTTTACAGATGCTCTGCCAGCACGTGGCAGGGCCGACACACTGAGCTGATGCACTGAGTGCGGCTGTGTGTTTGCAGGGGGGAGTTGTGCCCCTGATCACAGGAGATGTTGCCATAGCTCCCAGATAGGAGCCGTGGTCACTGAGACCATGAGGGCTGAATCAGTTTGGATCGAGGAGGCTGGGTGGTGTGAATTCACTGGGTTGCTGCAAGAGCACACGTGGTATAGATATACAATGTGGGATTGTTTGCTTTTGTAGTGTAGTTGGGGGCTAGTGGAGAGTAAAAGTGGTGTGTAGTGCAGGAGGGGGCATGGGTTTGGCATTACACCTTCTCAGAGACCTCAGCATCTTGTTGCTGTGTCCGAAGGGGATGGCTGGAAACTTTTGGTAGGGGGACTGATCCCAGCAGGGTACGAGCATCTGCTTATTCTCTCATGCAGAAGGTGGCAGAGCCTGTAGGCTTGTGTTCCTGATAGTCAGGAGCCTGAGAATAAATGTCATTTAAAATAAGTCATGTGATGGATGAAATGGGTATAAAGTTCTGGGGTGTTTTGATTTTTGATATTGTTCTTCACTGGAAAAAATGAGGATGGTCAGACCCAAATAAAGCCTGAAAATAGGAAGCAGGCATCTTTTGGGGAAAATGATAAACTGGAAGTTCACAGCAGTATATTCTTCAGCTGAAGCTCCCTATTTTGTGTAACTAGCTACTGTGTAACGGATAAATGTGTGCTTAACCATTTGCAAGGCCTGTGCCTCAGGTGCCAGTTACAGGATTAGTTACAGTTTAGTAATTTGTATGTGCTTCATCTGAGGTGGCGGGAGATTAATGGGTACAGAAGTTGCTGTTAGTTTGACTGCTCTGTCCTTAGTGGGTTTTTTTGTTTGGTTTTTTCTTTTTTCTTTTTTTTTTTTTTTTGAACTCCAGGTGGAGACTAGTCCTCTTTTTCCTGTTGGATAAGAATGTACATAATTATTACGTGAATAAATTTGGGGTAGGTCTCTAAGCACAGATTTGGTAGTGATGGTTTCTGTGTTCCAAGTGCTTCTCTTACAAACATGGGAACTGAAATTTTTTGATGAATTACTGCATAGGGATTTTTTGACTTAATGTGTATACTTTTATGTTTTTCTTTAACTATTTGCTTTCCACAACTAGTATCCTAATATGCAGCTTTCACAAAGAAAGTGAAAAACAAACCTTTGGGCTCACTCATTTAGAAATGAGTTTTTAATTTTGTTCCTGCACGTGTAGGAAAAAACTTTTTTGTTAAATATACTTCAGTACTTTAATGTTTTTCTTGCAATATAGTCATCGTGCTTGCAGGCTTATTTCAGTTACTTGTGAAACTCATTTTGAGCAATGAACCATATATCATCCAGTACTTTAATTGGAAATATTCAGACTCTTCTCACTGAGAAAATCATTGACTCGATACATATTGTTTGAATGGCACATTTCAGGCTTTCACTAAGAAATAAAATTATTGACTGGATTGGAGTTAATAAAATAATAAGTTAATGTGCATTTAATTCTCCATTTTTTACCTTGTTACCCATTTGCATACTTTCTTAGAATAAATTAGAGTACCTTAAGAATGTAAAGCTATTTGCATTGGACTAAAATATTACTGATGCTGGTTAAGGTTTTAGATAACACTAAAAAGGAAGCAAAGAAGCTTTTACTGAAGTATGTTGCTTTTTCTCTAAAAACTAATGTATTGTTGCAGGTTTTTCCACTTCTGAGAGCATAGTGTTAGGTTCCAATGTATTTTAATTCTTCCAATGAATAAACAGTTGTGCATTCTAGAAATCCTCAACAAAAATGACAAAATCGTCCTGAATTAGAGCACTTCTTCAAGCCAGCTGCTTCCTGATAATCAACATGTCACTCCAACAGTCTGTGTAAATCCTGCTCTCTAATTAGAATTACAAGGCTTATCAAGAGCTCATGTGGCCCTTCCTCTTCGTCTCCTTAAATCCTGGGCCAGGTCCCAGCCTGAATTTGCATCTCTCTGCAATAATTCCATTGATTTAGAGTCTGTGTTGGATGCTGAGATCGAAATCAGAATCACTTTGCTTAAAGGTGTGGAAATTTCAGTGGAACAGAAAAAAAATTTTAATTGCTTCAGCTAATCATGTAAAGAGGGCAACTCATCCAGTTTGGAAGTAGCTGGAATTTACTTTTCTTAAATTTAGCAAATAATAACAATCAAATTGGAAGTAGGTGTCCTTACCCATTGGTACAAGCCATAGCTGAAAAGATGGGCTTTTATGGCAGGAAGTCTTGCCACGAGGACCTGGAAGCTTTTTGCTGCTATTGAAGTAAGTAGGGTGTGTTTATAAAAGGAAAGAGGAGCTGACTTGAAAATATACTATGTGGGAAGTGTCCAGTTCTTCCTGCAGAAAGCAAATCCTGTCCATCCTTGTTTGCACTGTGAAATGGTGTCTCTGGGGGGAACAGTACTATGGGTGTGACATGCTAAGGTTTAGGAGATGCTGATTCAAGCTGATTTGCCAGCCTGCTATGGGGATTTGGCCTGCCTGCTAGCCCCCTTCTAGCGTTGTCTAGATGAGGTGTCTTTGCCATTGAACTCCCTCTCAGAACTTGTTACGCTGCTGTTTGCCTCCTCACAGAGTAATTTACAAGGTATTCCTCTCTGAGAAACCCTGCCAGAGGTGACGTGTAGCACAGGCTATTGCAGACTTTGTATAAAAGCTGTCTCTGAAAGACAAAGATTTAGTGTCCAGGATGCTAGCTTTCGGATGCGGTTCTGGGTTCCTGTTATTACCTCTACTGAAGAATTCTGGCTTAGTCCAAATGCAAGTAACTGTTTTGAATGTGTCAGCTCGTGTGTGAATGTAAAGAGCAACCTGTAGGTAGGAACAAACAGGTAGAAATAAATTTTAAAGCTCTAATCTGTCTTTGTCCTTTCTTTCCTTTCTGCAATGTTTTGAAGGATGCACGCCAGAAGTTCCGCTCTGTGCTGGTCGAAGCAACAGTAAAACTGGATGAACTGGTAAAGAAGATCGGAAAAGCTGTAGAAGACTCTAAACCTTACTGGGAAGCTCGGAGGGTGGCCAGGCAGGTGAGAACTTTCTGCCTTATAAGCTTGTGCTGGTGGTTGGAGAGCACATACTAATTGCATTGCTTTCCTGCTATTAATAACATCTTAAGCAGATGCACTTGGCTGACACTGGTCTATGTCTTGAGTTGCATGTCAGCCGTGTGAATCGATGGCAAAAATGTGTTTCTTCACAGCTGCAGCTGCACATGTTCTTCAGTCCAGGAACAGCTACAGCAGACACAAACAATCAATAGCAAAAGACTAGTTCTGCTCTCATTATCAATGGGCTTTCAGAGCCCTGCTCTTTCCTATCAGTAGTTGTCATTATTTGAAAATACAGTGTAGACTTCATGTATCTGCTTTTTTTCTTCTTAGAACAAAATGCTGAGCAGCTAAATGGCTGCAACTGGAAGCTGCTGGGAAAGAGGCTGGAGTGGGGCAGACTTGGGGAAACCTGCAAGGTTTGGTGCTGATGAGGTTGTGCTGAAGCAGGAATGTGCTAAATGTGGCTCTAAAGTGTGTTGGTTTGGGGATAAACTGAGCTCTGCTTTCTGTACTGTCGTTAGGACCTTACCTTCCTTGCCCCAACTACTACTGGATTATTGATAGGCCTGTGTGGCTGAAGCAGGAAAGGATGAGGCGTGGAAGTAAGGGTGTGATCTGTTGGCTGGAGGGAAAGCAAGAAAGCTTGTGAGATGTCAGGCAGCTTCTCACTTTAGGGGGAAAAGTAGCTGAGAGTTGAGTATGTGGTGGCTTAGGCAGTGCTTCTGCTTGGTGTCTGTAGTGGGGTTTGCTGGCATCTGAGGCTTTTTGCTTTTTTCCCCAAGGGGGGGTAGGCTGTTCTTGGGTGCTACTTCTATTTTGTCTTGAGGCAGGGAGAGGCAGAAACAGAGGAAGAGTTGTCTAGAGCTGCTGCTTCTGTGCTTGGCTGGAAGGATGTGTGGGGTGGCATCTGTGGCTGGGCAGCCAGGATGTGATTGTGTTCAAGGGGAGAGTGAGAGATGGGGTAGCATGTGTGAAATACATGAAAATTACAGAAGGATTTCATTTGTAAAAATAGGTAGGGGATAAGGTTGAGGGATGAGAAAAGTAGTGTAAGTGTGTGCCAGAAGGCAGAAAGTAAACTCGCAGGGTAAGGGAAGGAGAGAAAAGAGAATACATCCTCAGAAGAAGGGACAGGAAAGGGAGGCATGAACGCAAGCTTCGTAGCTTTGAAAGCTGATGAAGCAGGAATTGGGCTGATGGGATGTGGCATGCAAGATAATATGTGACCCTGTTGATCCTTTAAATTGCTCAGCATTGGTTTGGAGCCGTTGTCTCAGGCAGTGGGGATGATATGTAGGGGTTATTAGGCTTAATCCTTCAGACTAGAAGCAGCGTGGCAAATAGGTAAACTCTGCTTCAAAGCACATTAAGCACAGGATCTACTACTCATCTGTAACTGCTCTGAAAGCAATCCCTGCTCATGGGGCCTATGGTGTGTGCTAGAGATAAACCAGTAGAAAGCTAGGGAAAGAAAGGAAGTTAGTAACAAAATAAGATCAAGGAATTGTTTATATGGTGTCAGTATGTGCAATTTAGGAAAAAAAAAAAATTCCCCAAACCCCGCCTCGAGCATTATCTTATACTTCTATTATTATAAATAGCTATGTAAGGCACAGTATGCATAGGACTTCAAGAGTTATACTTGGGAAAGTCAATGGTAGAAATGCATACTCTGCAGTACAAAAAAATCAGGTGACTTTGAGGTTTGTAACATCAGGCATTGAGAGCGGTGAACTTTGTCCTCGGTCCGGAAGTTGGCAGCAAATTGTCCTGAAAATGGAATTTTTTAATGCTATGTCTTTGCTACCCCTGAAATCCATTCAGTCATGCTGGTTCAAAGGTGCTTTGCAAGACCACTAAGAAGCCCAAACCACTGAAGGTCCTTAGATTTGTAGAATCGCTGCTCTGGTATTGGGCTTGTTAGAGAGAACCATATTTTTCTCCCAATCCATTCTGTCATTAGCTAGGTTTAAATGCTATTTATCCCAGATCTGCTAATTTGCTACACACTCAATTTTCTTTTAATTCTTTGATAGCATTTTTTTTTTTTTTAAAGCAGGGATTCCCCTTCTAACTGTTCATTTCACTTTTTTCCATTTTGTGTTATGGAGCCGGTCACAGAGCAGAGCTCTCTGTATCTGCTCAGCAGACAGAGCTGGAAGATGGTCTCTGCTTTCCCTTTGGCTCTTTGTGTAATAAAATCTTGAAATAGAAAATGTGAGGGCCAGGAGGAGTATTGGCGTTGAAGGACAGCGAATCTATCTGGAAACCAGGAGATTGAAAAGATTAGTACCAATCATCAGCAAAGCATCTGCCTAAAGAGCTTTTAGTCTAGAAAAGTTCCATTTAACTGGGAGGAACTATATTAAAGTAGGGGGAAGGAGTGGGTAGAGAAATATGAAACTGGAGGAATGTATCAGAATATTAATACGTTTAGGTGCCAGCCCACATCTTTCTTTTATACTTTGATTTGTAAAATTGTAGAGAAATCATGGGAATAGCTTGATATTTTTCTGTTCAAATTTATAAAAATATCTAGCCTCTGAAGATTGTCTTCCACCTTCTGTCTTTACAGTTATTTTAGAGCCATTAGGCTGCCTCTGAAAACATAGGCACAAGGTTCTTAGTGGTTGAAACAGCTTTAATTAAACAATAACAGAAAAATGCATGACTGTGCTTGTAAGAGAAAGGGAAGTGTAAATTCTTGTTTGTTGTTCTCAGTAAAGGGAAGTAAAAATATGGCCTATAAATTGAAGTCTTCTGGGAACAAAGAACTGCATAAATTAATGACGTTGAGTTTGGCAGAAATGCAGGAGTTGTCCAGAGTTACTTGCATTTAAGATGTCAGTTGTAGGGTGAGTTGGCTGATGCAAGCTGTATTTAGTCATTACGAGGAGCTTGTTTTCACTTGGCACCAGCATGATTCTCTTCTGGAAATACATGTTTTATTTATTAAGATAAAACCCCACTAAAATGGTATGAGGGCACTGATGTGGGGTCAGCAAAAAACAGGTCCCTGAGTCAAGTATTTCCCTGGAGAAGCTTTAGGACCTTGAGCCCTTTCATCTCCTCACCCTTATCCCCATCTTGTGCAATCCTCTGTTGCGAGAAAATGGTGAATTCAAAACAAATTAATTCTCCCATGCAAGAGTCATGTAGGATCTTGTTTGTGTAATGTGTGCCAAGAGAATTTCAGCTTGGCCTATCTCAGGGTGAAGCTTTGCTTTAACAGAACAATGGTCTCTTAGCGTTAGGATTTGACTGCTTTGTCCTCTGAAGTGGTGGCACAGGGAGTCAAGATGCTGTCTGTTGGCACCAAAGCAGTAATATTCGGCTTTTGCTGAGACTGAAGTGAGAGCTGGCTAATATTCTTGCCCCTGTAGATTTCATGCAACTTCTGCCAAGACAACTTTGTTGTGATTCCTCACTTGGTATACCAGTGGGCCTTTTGTGTTGATTGCAGGCACACCTTACTGTTTTGGAGCATTTTGATCCGAATTTGTTGTTTAATCAAATTTTAACGTATTTCTGCTGCAAGAACTTTTTTGCATTTGGCATATTGTCCTTTCATGTTGTTGTTTAACTTATGCCATAATGCACATGTTCAATGGAGGAACCTTGGCATATAGTGGAGGATTGTGTATGTACACAAGCAATGACCACATTGCAGCAATATGATATTCCTATAATCCAGAAGTTGATCCCGGTTCTAAGTGTCGGGAAGATCAATCTTCCCATGTCTGGGTGTGGTTTTGGTTTTTTTTTTTTTTCTTTGTTTTTGGTTTTTGCTAGTAATCTGCTTCCCTGGTTGACTAGTCAGAGAATTAGACCTTTCTTGCCCAAAGGTAATGGGGAAGAAGGGTGAAGTTTCTGGGAAACATTAATAATGTAAACAGCAGCGTAGGTCTTGAGCCTCTGAGGTAAGGAGTGTCTTAAGCCACTGTTGACTTAGCATTTTGCAGGGCTGGGGCTGGAAAGTGCCTACGCAATAGTGTCCGCAATAGTCTCTGAGCAGGTGATAGAGTTTGAGAAGTGTGTTAGCTCCCTAGTGACAGCATCCTCTGGGACAGGATGCTGTGCAAAAGCAAGTGTGGTCTATTGCATAAATCACTGGGCTGGTAGGAGCTGATTTTGTGCTGCTGCATGGCGTAGATAAATTGTTTTGTCTCTCTCTTAGTTCCCATGTATAATGGAGCTGTCAAGCTGCTGTGAAGCCATGTTCATTAAGGGAAGTAAAAGCACTTTGGGGTCATTGGGTGAGAGCTGCCATTAAAACATTGTTATCTGTACGTCATCACTTGTGAACCCAGGGACAAACTGAACAGAAGGACTTGCCTTTCTGCTTTGCTTTTGCTGAAAAAAAAAAAAAAAAAAATCTGATAAAAATGTGTTCCCACCTACCCCCACAAATAAAATAATCCATGCCCTGGGAGTGTTGCTTTTAATTAAGCTGTAGCTTAATTAGGAATTAATAGGAATTTTTGAGCAGGGTTTATGTTTTGTGGTGGTTTGGGTTTTTGGTGTGTTGGTTTTTTTTTTTTTT
>WAAD01040464.1:29425-45304 GCA_013389945.1 Fregata magnificens | reverse complement strand
TTAACAGAGTGAGGAGTTATGTTTTAGGCCCCAGTACTGGCTCAGATTGGGAGTAGGTGTGGATGCTTTGCTCAGCTTTAGTACTGAGCTTATTTGGGAGGGACATGGTTTTGCTTTGTGATATTCCCCTCACCCCCTGGCCTCATCTAGCTTTTACAAAAAAGTGTCAGAAAACTTGCTTCAGGCAAAAATGGATGAAAGATCTATGCTAGGTCCTATCTATATGCATCTCTCACTAACACTTGTAGCAAGCATTCAGAGAGCAATATGTTGAAGGGTATGCATGTTCTGCTTCCTCTTGGGTCACTCTTCCTGGTTCAGCTTTACAACTAATTCTTCTTTTCATGTTGTTAGTATACTTTCTTAAGCAGCACCCTTTTATCTTAAAAGGCTTGCAAAAACAGGCTGGAATTGGTATGTACAACGGTTCTTCCCTGCTGAAGTTTAGGTATACCTGAGAGGAAATGCAGTTGATGGACAAGTAGATTGTGTTCAGAAAGGACAGCTAACCTGTCCCATTCACTGCAACTTTTTATGTAGTAGAGCTCCTTCCTCTCACCTCACTAATAATCTTTCCTTGTAATATTTTATACTGGATTGCCACATCTGTTTGAAGGAACTAGCTGACAGGGTAAAGAATTATTAGGGGTGAGCTTTCAGATATTCAGACCCTGGGTCTCCATTCTGCCTGTCTTCACAAAACTTAGGGCTCTTAATCACTGACTGTAGTCAGTGGTGAGAGGTAGGTGCATTTGAAAAGCCTTCTGAGGTACGTATGTCTTCCTTAAATGCAGAGGGAGTTAAGACATCTTGTCTTGGGTTGTTTTGCCATTTGAAAGTTGTCGGGTGAATCCTGCATCAAGTGGTTCAATGAATCTTATATCTAAGGTGAATCAGGATGAAAAGTAGCTGCTGTAATCTTGCAGAACAGGAACTGAGGAGGAACTGAACCACTTGATGGTGAAGGTGGGAGGGGTGTAAGTACATAAAAGCACACTTACATAGTTGGAAGACTCTTCCTCAGCAGATGAGACTGATACCATTCTTTGCAGAAGTCAGGTCTGCAGTGCCTATAAATGAACGAAACTTTCCAAAGCGGCCACTGCGTCTCAGTTTCTAGATGCTCAGCTTGAGATGTCTGAAAGTAGTGTGGCAAGTGTGGAATGTTACAGATGGTAACCTTCTTAGCTCAGGAGACAAAAGCTTTTTAAATTCACATAACTTGGAGGTTCAAAACTGCCAATCACCCTTAAAAATTAATTAGGAACTGGAAACTGTGGTCCTGCCAGTGTCGCTTCCTGCAGCACCCAAGTTTCCCATCCAAATTCGCTCGGTGAGTGAGAGCTAATTGGATCACAGCACCAGCTGGCTCTGCTGTGGACAGGAGGGCAGCATTGAGTGTGGGTGACAGCTCCTGGGTCCAGATCCAACAGTAGTGGATATCCAGGTCTTCTCCTCTGGTTCCTAGGCACTAGATGTGTTATCCATCGGTCTGTTGGAGGTAGACATGTCATAAGGAATCTCCTTTTAGATTCTACTTTTATGACATGAAGTCCTCATGCTCATGTTTAAGATAACAAGGAGTTAAGACTGATTTGTATCATCTGGTAAGCTTATCTTGGCAAAAAAGGTGGAGGGAGAGGAAACTTGAGAAGCAAAAATTAAATGTCAGCAGAACTGTGACAGACTTGCATTCCTGTTTGGCAACTTGCCACAGAGCTAGTAAAAAGCCAAATTATTGGCACAATTACAGTGGAACAACCAACTGACCTTGCCTGGCTGCAGGAGTGTTTCTGGTTAACTGTTTAGAAACCAAAAAACTATCTGGTGGATTCACATTTTCAAAGCAAGGATACAGAAACTTGAAAATTGACTTTGACAAACCTTCTACAAATCTTTCCAACTGTTTAAGAAAAAACCCAAACACCCAGAACACTTGACTGCTTTCCATGGCTATAGTTCAGTGCTGTGTTTTCGTTGGTGAGTAATGATGGTCTGCGCAGCACTGCTGCTAATGGAATGTTAATCCTGGTCTCTCTTAAAGTTTGTTCATCTTGCACATGGAGAAAGCAATAGCAAACTATGTGTGCAAAAGTGTCCCTTTTATCAAATGAGAACAACCCCTGTCAATGTGGGGTCAGTAACTGCCATAGGCTCCTAAGAGTATTTCCACCCATGATTGTGATGGTGGAGCCAGCAGAAAGTATTTTGTATGGATGTTGCTCCTCCAGCCATTTGCAATAATCAGTCTAGGCTGGCAATATAGGTTATGTTATTTGTGGTCTGCCTATGCTGATAGTTTGCCCTTTTAATTGAAGATGCTATATTGCAGCTGCCCTGGTGGCTTTTGGGGAGCCTCACAGTAGTGTGAGGATAGTGGCAGCTCATGGCTTGGATGGGCATACTCTTCGCTGGGTAAAAAACTGGCTGGATGGCTGAGCCCAGAGAGTGGTGGTGAATGGAGTTACATCCAGCTGGCGGCCAGTCACGAGCGGTGCTCCCCAGGGCTCAGTTCTGGGGCTGGTTTTGTTTAACGTCTTCATCAATGATCTGGATGAGGGGATTGAGTGCACCCTCAGCAAGTTTGCAGATGATACCAAACTGGGCGGGAGTGTCGATCTGCTCGAGGGAAGAGAGGCTCTGCCGAGGGATCTGGATAGGCTGGATCGATGGGCCGAGGCCAATTGTATGAGGTTTAACAAGGCCAAGTGCCGGGTCCTGCACTTTGGTCACAACAACCCCATGCAACGCTACAGGCTTGGGGAAGAGTGGTTGGAAAGCTGCCCGGCGGAAAAGGACCTGGGGGTGCTGCTCGACAGCCGTCTGAACATGAGCTGGCAGTGTGCCCAGGTGGCCAAGAAGGCCAACAGCATCCTGGCTTGTATCAGGAATAGTGTGGCCAGCAGGAGTAGGGAAGTGATCGTGCCCCGTACTCGGCCCTGGTGAGGCTGCACCTCAAATACTGTGTTCAGTTTTGGGCCCCTCACTACAACAAAAACATTCAGGTGCTGGAGTGTGTCCAGAGAAGGGCAACGAAGCTGGTGAGGGGTCTGGAGAACAAGTCTTATGAGGAGCAGCTGAGGGAACTGAGGCTGTTTAGTTTGGAGAAGAGGAGGCTGAGGGGAGACCTTATCGCTCTCTACAACTACCTGAAAGGAGGTTGTAGTGAAGCGGGTGTTGGACTCTTCTCCCAAGAAACTAGCGATAGGACAAGAAGAAATGGCCTCAAGTTGCGTCAGGGGAGATTTACATTGGACATCAGGAAAAATTTCTTTACCGAAAGAGTGGTTAAGCATTGGAACAGGCTGCCCAGAGAGGTGGTGGAGTTGTCAACCCTGGAGGCGTTCAAAAAAGGTGTAGATGTGGCACTCCAGGGCCTAGTTTGGGAGGCATGGTGGTGTTGGGTTGACAGTTGGACTTGATGATGTTAGAGGTCTTTTCCAACCTTAATGATTCCATGATTCTAGGAGGTAATGATTTCTGATTTGGGAAGGTGGGGTGAATCATGTGAGAAGCAGCTTGCTCCTCAGGTGTGTAAATCAACCATACAGAAATGGCTGTGATTTGGTTTTTGATTACTTAGGCTGGTGGGGTGGAGAGGCCACCCAGAGGCAGGGGAGCAACTCCCTTCCTGAACTGGGACTTACCTGTTGGTGGTCGAGAAACTTGTCTGTGGGGTGGAGGCTGACATGATGGCTCAGCGCTGGGGCAGGCCAGGCATGGGAGGGAGAGAGACAGGCAGCACAAGCCTTGCCTGGGAAGAGATGACTGGGATGCTCTGAAGGGAAAGGAGACATGGAAGTTGCCATGTGGGCAATCAGGGAGCCCAGCACTGTAAAGAAATGGTAAGGAGATTAAATGTAGGTGAGCTGTGCAAGAAGTGGTGCCTGAAAGGATGAAGCATGGGGGCTGTGGCTTGTACCTGGTGGCCCAAGAAGTTTTATGTGCCCTTTTTCCCTTTCTGCTCCCTGTGGACCTGCTCTAGACCTGAACCCCTTCTTCCCAGCAACTCTTTCTTTTTTTTTTTTTTTTTTTTTTTTTTTTTTTTTTTGTTGTTGTTATGAAACACATCATTAAATCTTGGGGAAACCATGTCGATGTGACGTCAGTCCTCTTGTGAAATGTGGAGTTCCCATTGCTGTGATCCCGAGGGGCATTCTCAGTATATTCATCTCCCTTTCCACATAGTGCATGGCTGGCTGTGGGGCCAGGCACCCGTTTGAAGAGGAAATAAGCCAAGCAAGGGAATCTGACATCAGTAACTTTATTATTGAGTGTGAGGCGTCACTTGCTGGAGTTCTACCTGGGAATCCACTGAGTTTCATAAACTTTATTTCTAAAGCAGAATGCACTTTGGTTTAAGTAAAGAAAATGTTTTGCCACACTCAAAATTCAATGGAGTGCCTCTGGTGCTCTCTTGTCATGTTTGCACAGTTGTGATTAAAATCCTGGGAGTAGCATGTAGGAGTTGCTACCCTGCATTCGGGTACGTATGTATGGCTCAGTGTTTCACTGCTGTCAGATAGAGCTTGTGCTTGGTGTGTCCATTTTGCTCCACTTGAATGTTTAAAACCTGAAAACTGTATTTCAAGTCTTGCATTATGGTTCTGTTGCATTTTTCTTCAGGCCAAAGTTGTGATGATACCTAGGAAGCAGGGAGCTCAGGGAGACTTACCTGGGTCAACCAGCTGGGTTTTGCCTGGCTGATTTATTAGCGCTGTTACTTGGGGCCTTAAAGTTTAAGTAAATAATTTTACATTTGTGTTCTGGCTCTGTCGTCTGGTTGAGCAGTGTGATATTCGAGTGTCTCAAACTAGACGTCCTTAAACTGCTGGGAAGTTAATGGATGTTGCCTTGTTGGATTTGGAAAGTTACGCCAAAGATCTGATCTGTGAAGGAAAGCTCCTGAATGTGTTTCTCTTCCCGTCAACACTGCAGGATAGTAGGTCAGTGTGACTGGCAGGTTTCTACCCTCTTAACCCTGAGCAGCTGGAAATCTGCCCTGTGTTTGGGAACACTAATAGCTGCTACTTCACAGATGAACTGAAAAAAATCCTTACCCGATTCATATTTAGTGCTGTTACTTGTATTTCCTGCAGACTAGGTGGCATATGTAGCAAAACCATCTGCAAATACTTCTTGGCACCTTTGGATAGTAGGAACTAATTTTTAGCCACTTAGTTGTTGAAATACCTGTATCGATAAATTCTGTGCATATATGTGCCCCCTCTAAAAGTTAGACCTCCATGTCTATCTGCGCTTTCTATGTCTCAGTGAACGGGTCTAGTTATTTTGGGTTGGTATTTATACATCCTACATTTTCATTTTATGTGAGCACTGTTCTGTTGATGGATGATTAGTTTATATAAGCTATTGATGCAAAAACTGTAACTGGTCTTCTCATCATTAGTAGAAGACGTGCCTTGGAGCGCTCCATTATTTAGATTTGGTAGCTGTGCACTGTAAATTAGAGGTTCTTCCCTCTTCTGCTTTTCTTTCCAGAAGTAGAAGACAATACAGTTTTCATCTAAGTTTTTTGAAGAATTTATCTAGAAGAGATGAAAAAAATTTCTCTTTTTTTTTTTTTTTGGTGTCTCTTTTCTCCCACCCCACAAAGCATCCATCAGTTCTTAGCTATCCTGGATGGCAGCAATACAAAGCCAGCTAGGTGTTCAACCTCCTCTCCAGTAATTGTCAACAATGCAATGACCGAATTCTTTTCTCTACCCTTCAAGAACGCTTTTTCTTGTTCTTTTTCTGTTGTGAAATACTAGAAGTGTTGGGCAAGTAGGTGTGAAGTATTGGAATGCTGGGGTAAGTTGGTGCAGAAATGCCCTCTGTTCTTTGGAGTAACAAGGAGAGGGCTAGGGCAGGAAAGTTTTGGGGTTCTTTGTTAGATGTCAGCTTATTGAGGCAGAAAGAAGTGATACAGGTGATCTGGCTATTATGCTTAGCCACAGATGCAGTGGCAGATGCTGGAACTGGTAGGAAGGTGTAAGCAGTTCTCAAAGGGTGCTAGGATGTGAAAATAGAGATGAATTCCTTTTTTCTCTGCTGTTGTCTGAAGATTTGATTAACATAATTTTGCATCCTCTTCAATTGGGAAAAACCCAAGAGATTTAGATTGTGGGTTCCTTTGCATAGCTGTAGCACTATCTACAGCATTTGAAAAAACGATAATTTAAAGGAAAGATAGCCTTGCTTTGTTCTCTTTTACCGTTTCCCCTCCCACTCTTTTCTGGCCGTTAGTAAAGGCTATTTGAACAGATTGTAAGCCACAGACAGGATCATCTGTTAAAAAATAGTAGCTGGCATTTGAGCCTGGGTGACTTGAGGTCAGGGTGATATCCTACGTACCTGTTTTGCATGGTAATTGCTCAGGGGTGACTGCTGAAGGCAGCACAAGCCATGCAACTTCGGGGAAGTTGTTTGGCCACCCCAATCTTTATTGTGTACAGTGGTCTAAATAGGTGGGAGTTTATTATGAAATGATAAATGCTCATGCTAGGGGCTGCTGCCAAAAAAAATCTGATATGGATGTTGATTACTGCCTTCTGGGTGTGTTTCGTTATGTCTTCTAGTAGAACAGTACGAATCTATGAGCTCTTGTCTGTACTTGCTGGAAAAGATTATCTGAAGAGTCTTAATTTCTCTGTAGCCTGTGTGGGAACGGCTCTGTATTGACTCAGTTTCTGTAAGAAAAGTTTCTCTTAATTGTAGCAAACTTGCAGTTCTAGTGTTAGAAGATAAATGTCACTGCCAGGATGTGGAAGAAATGTCTGTCTTTTTTAGCTGTGTCTGCTTCTGATATTTGTTTTTTCACTTAGTAAAGGGTGTTAATGGTTTGTTCTTAAAACAGAATTTTATTGCTGTGCAGTGAAATAGAAATTTTGTCTGTTCCTGCTGCTAGACCTAGACCTTTTCCTTCAAAGAATGGACTTAGCCCTTCATTTGTCCAGGACGCCACCCCCAACTTTTTCCTTTAAGCAAAGCAAGCCTGTTATTCACACATGCTATGGAGACATGTATAATTCCATGAGGAAAAATTTTGAAGGGTCAATAGATTAATTATCTTCAATAGGTCCCTTAGGAAAATGACTGTCTCAAAAGTAGCTGTGAGCATGCTGTCAAAGATGTACAAGATCAGCCTGGGCCCTTCTTCCAGAGTATGTCCCTGCTGTTGAGGATAGGCAGTTGGTCGTGGCTATGAGGCTTTCTGGGAACTGGGAGAACATGTCCAGAACAGCCCATCACCCAGGTGAAACCCCTATCCATGCCCCTTTCCTTTGCTTATGTCGGTATCCATGCGTGAACAAGATGTGCTTTCAGAACCAGCCTGCCATTTCCTTGCCAACCCTCTGGAAACTTATGTGAACAAACGTTTGCTGTTTTGGTGGCAATTAGGTGAGACAACGATCCCGTGTTTCTCCTGAACGTATCTATTGCATCTGTATGTGCTAAGCATTTATTATCTTGGATAATTAGCAAAATCCACTATGGCAGGCTGTGTAAATCTTGCAGCGTGTATTTGTGGGAGTTTATTCCTTGCTTCTATATTTGATTTCAGCAAAGGAGGCTGCTGCCAGGTGCAAATGTGCATGCAGAGCCTCTGTAAACCTAGAAACCAGCTGTAAACCCTAGACTTGCTGAGTCACTGCCTAAGCCCTGAGAATGCAGGTGCATATTTGGGGGGTGGGGGTTATCTTGATATTTTTCTCTCTTAAGATGTTTTACCTTAGCGAGAAAAACCTGGACATATTCTAGGATCTGTTCTTCCAGAAGGCAGCAGCTTTATAATTTTGGCCACAAACAAGTGCACAACTAACAAGCAGATGGCAGTGAGTGCCCAAGAAGGCCGTGTCTGGATGGTATTAGGATGAACAATTTGTCATATTCTGGTGCCATAGACTCGTTAATTAGCGTGAGTAACTCCAAGCAGACCAGCATCTCACAACAACCTCATGAAAAATGAGGAAAGGCCAAAAGGCTTCGTTAGTATCTCCTATACAATCTCTGTGCCCAAATGTGCATCGCCTCCCTACTCTTGTGAGGCAAGGAGCTACGTTGATTAAAAACAGCGAGGAGTCCAGTAGAGTTCAAATGACTGACTGCACAGTGGCGATGATTGGCTCAGAGATGATATTCTTGCCCTCATTTCACAAGATCATGGTATACAGCCTATATGAGAGCCACTGGAGAGCAGAGAAGGGCTGGCAGCTGATTGTTTGGTCCAGTCCAGGACTGGTCTTAACAGCATTTAAGGAAATTGTACATTTAGATATTTTCTTTCTCATTTCCTTCCGTAGGAGGTGGCATTCTGTCTTTGAGGAGACCAACTGTCTGTATGCTAGTAACAGAAGTAGCTAATGAATAGAGCTGCTGGTTGTGCCCTGAACTTTTTGTTTCTTGGAATATGGCTTGTGATCCTGTCTTAAGGGAGTTACACATATCGCTTAACTTTAGCACAGAGCTGGATGTCTCTCAGAACATGCTTTGTAGGTCTACTCTGATTTCCTGGGCCTTTTTATAGACTACAAGTTTACAAGAAAATAAAACAGAGCCAGGAGTCAGGTCAGTTCTATTCAGTTCAATTAAGCTGTTGGAAGAGGAGGGGTGAATGCATGGATGGGACCAAAAAGCCCAGCACAAGAACACCACACCTAATCGAAAGCAGAGACTAAGGGACATCTGGTCTTTGTATTCCACAGGCATTTCATTAGTTATGCAGCAGGGAGGAAATGGTTTGTGCTCCAAAAAGCTCTAGCAAGGCTTATTTTCACCTTCTCCTCCCCTTTGCCTTCTCTACCCAAATAAAAATCTTCAAATCTGCTTTTGAAAAAGCAAATTTTAACCTGTGTACAATTTTATAGCTTTTCAATAAACAGCTTAAAGAATACAAGCGTGTTTCAGACTCTTGAGAGACTCTATTTTCTGTCAGTAATGCAAACAATCATCACAGAGTAATGTATAGCTCACAAAAAGCCTCACAGATGTGCCAAAATGAGATCACTCCCGAGGCTTTGGATTTTATAAGTTGTTTATAAGCATCTGTACATGGCCTGTAGCAAGAAGGGGTTTCTGTTTTTTACCCTCTCAGTTCTGGTTTGGCTTGGAGTTTTTAGTCTGTAGGGAGAGGGAAAAGGAAGGTCATGGTCCTTTAAAAAAGCAAACAAAACCCACACGCCCCCCAACCGCATCACTATTCTGATTATTCAAGAAAATAAATGCGTGGGTCTGAGAATCTAGGAGAACATTCAGCATCACTGCAAATTTTTTGCAACTATGTTCTTTGTTTTTTGATAAACTGTAAGAAAAAATGGTGGTATATGATAGAAATGCGGGTTGTATAGGACCTTTGGAGGTCATCTGATCCATCCTCCTGCTCCAAGCAGAACTGTCACCATTGCTGGACTGCATCAACCATAACTTTGACAAGTCTTGAAAACCTCCAGAGATTGAGATTTATAACCTCTCTGGATAACTTGTCTGAGGGTCACACTGCCCTCCTGGTAGGAAAGATTTTTTTTTTTTTATGTGCCACCTGAACTTCCAAGCTGCTGTCTGTAGCCGTTGCTCCATGTTATACGATCCAGTACTGCTGAGAAGCATTCATTCAACTCTGTCATCTTTGCAGCTCCCCTTCAAGTTTTAGCTGGAAGCTAATAGATTACTCCTTAGTCTCCTCCTTGCTAGACTAAAAAAAGCCCACATCCTTCAGCACTCCTTGCAGGAGTCATTGTAGGCCTCTGGACCCTGTCTTGACATCCCTCTTGAACTGGGTGGCCTGGATGTAGTATTCAGGGTGCAACCTCACCAGCACTCAGTTGGGAGGAATGATAGCTTCCCATGATTGGCCAGCTGTGGCCCTCAATGTAGCCTAGGACATGGTTTGCCTTACTCACAAGGAGAGTGAACCTTTTCAGCTTTTTCAGCCCGGCATCCTTTGTAATGCGCAGGTCCTTTTTGGCAGGGCTGAACTTCCCATCTGTGCTGATCATGGGATTATTCCACCCCAGGTGCTCCACACTTCTCCTTGTTGGACCTTGTGAGGTTTCTCTTGGCCCAGTTGAGTTTCACAAGGTCCATCTGGGTTGAAGTTCAGCCATTTGCCTTTTCAGCCACCTCTTCTAACTTAGTATCATCCGCAGGTTTGCCGGGGGTGCAGCTGTGCCGGTATCAAGATTGTTAGGATGCTGAGCATTATGGGCCCTTGTGTTGATGTCTGGGCTGCAGCTCTTGTTACTGGCTGCCAGCTGCATTGAAACAGGTTGAGGAAAGCTGGAGCCAAAATAGCAGCACTCAGTGGCTAGTTACTGTGAATGCTGTAGCAAGCGCTTACTGCCTTCACCTTGCAGGCTTCCAAATTACTGAACCCGTTGCAGTGGTGGGCAAGATAGGTATGCCGTGGTCAAGGAGTGGTGATCCTACTGTCCTCATCCCTGCCAGAAGCTTGTGCACGATACTGTGGTGCAGTCACTGCGATCAGAGTGATCCCTGAAGACAGGCAGTGCTATGGCAACTCTGGTCGGTGACTGGCGGAAGACAGTTCCTGTTTGAAAACACGTTCCCCGTTGTACTTTGCTCAGCAAATTAACTGTGGGATGTTGTTAAATGAGTGAGAGGGGGCCAGAATGGAAACATCTGAAACTTGCTTCCTTCTGAAGAATGTGACTGGAAGCCCGTTAATCATTATCTATTTGGTAGTAAGCAAGTAAGTGTTTGCTGGTAGCAATTAAACTATTGTTTTAAAGATTAATGAGTGGGAGAGACATTGGTTTCACATTAACAAACAATCATCTTTTAAAGCAAAGGCCTTGGGCCAGCACGTGATGTGCCGGTGCCTTGTTCTGAGCAGCAGCTGTGTGTTCCCTTCACGCTCCAGCTTACAGTGATTTTTATAAACAGAGATTGTTTGTGCCTTCTATTGGCAATAGTGCAGAGATGCTGAAAGAAAGTGGGTGTCAAGACCTTGGCAGTGTGGTATGAGATTGGCTTCTCATTTAGCCAGGTGAACCTATTTTTTAAGTATTTGAAAATAACTGATCTTTGCTGACTGCATTTCTAATGGAAAATTTGCTGGTTGTGTTAGTGATGCCCTTTTTATGAATTTACCAGCGCTTGTGGTCTGGCCCTCTGGTGAGGGAGGCTGGCCAAGGGGAGAAGTTCTGTAGCAGGCTTGACCCCACAAAATGTACCCTCTGCATCTATTTCTGGCGACCTGGCTTGGCTGTTAGGTGTGTGAACATGTGCTCACGGGTCAGAGGCTGGGCAGTGTCTACCACAGTGTATTAGATGTCAGCATAACCTCAGAGGAATGCTATAGCTGTGTTCCACCGTGTTTTGGTGTCAGTGATATTGTGCAGTCCTGTATAACTAGGTAGGCAAAAACGAAAATTGGAGATTAGATGACATGAGGAAGCGGAGTATATGTCTTGGTTGATGTTAACGCAGAAGATTCAAGCTATGTGTGGTAGGGTGGGAAAAATCCTCTATTAGGTCAGCTGGGCAAGGGCTCTGATTACAAAGGGGGATTGGGGCAATAAAAGCTATGTGGACTAAACAGAAAATTGTATTTCATAATTAAAGAGTACAGGCGTTTCTGCTTTGAAAGTGGACAAGCAGATGTGTTTGCTGGCCTGAAAAATCTGTCTGTATGCTGCTGCCAATTCCAGAAGAATGACTGCATTTTAAAAAGTGCCTGGTTTTGTTTTCTTCTATTAGCTTGCCATGGCCTAGCTTTTTTGTTTTCATCACTACCTTTAGCTAACAACATAATCCAGATGTTGTGCATGGTTCCCTTCTGTGCAAGGCCCTGTGTAGACTAAGCAGAGGATTGCCCATGAGGGTGCAGCTTTTATCCCCGCAAAAGGGATTTGTCAGGACTGAGCTCCTTTCAGCAATATATTAATAGCTTGCAATTATGAACCCTGTCAGTACCCCTTTAATTTTACGTCATTGTTTATTTTAAAAGTTGACATATTTTATATTGCAGTGCTCCATTTGCTTCTGCGAGTGCTACTACTGCGTGTCATCTCTGAGTCTTGGGAGCTGGCTGGGAAGTTTGGGGCTGTGTGTATCAGAGCCAGCGAGATCAGTGGCGGATGAGCTGGTGAGAAGAGGTCACCTGTGCGGAAGAGCACAGGGTGGATAGTGGCGAAGAGAAACCTCTCAGCCATGAGGAGAGGTAGAGAGGAGGGGGCTGAGTCGGCAGAGCAGGACTCTTGGGTGTGCTGCTTGTTGTAGGGAAGGGATTTACTGTTGTGGGAGACTTGTTCATAGCAGGTTGCTTGCAGAGTACTGAGTTGCAGAGGAGGGATGAACACAGCAGCAGAAAGAGTTGGTGCTCTGTGCAGATGGCATGTGACAGACTGCTGTGGTGGTGGGATTCTCCTTAGCCGAGATTTCTGTGGCTGCTTAATTGCATTTCTCAAGGGGTCCCATTTTATATTTTATGTTAATAGGGGAAGGGTCTGCAGTGGTGAAGACATTCAGCTGAGTTTCCTGGCAGAAAGCACTGATGATGAGGCACAATGAGCTCCCGGTCACAGTGGCAGTAGGAGCTGGGACACAGGTTCCCCAGTTCCCAAGGTATCAAGGCTTTCTCGTTTTCAATACTGTTCTAGCTCCTTCTGACTTTTTTGAAAGAGATGCTTGATGGAGTCTACCCAATATAAAAGTGAGCACCAGCACTATGGGTGACAGGCAGAAAGTTGACATTCCACTTGCCTCCAACCTCCGTCAGAGACTTCTGTCCTCATCCCTAGTACATTTTCCCTCGTGCTACCCCAGGGCTAAACCTCTTTCAACTCGAGCACCAGTTTGTGCTTGAAAGCAAAGTAACCTAGTTTTCAGCCATTCATTTGAATTTTGAATTCTGGCCTTTTGAGAGAAGCAGCCACTGTCTAAAATGAAGTTATTACGCAATGTCGGGAGGTTGGATGGAGATGTGAGCTCCAGTTGTTCTCTATGGTTTTAAAAGCACATGAAGAACATGGCTACTTTCTTTTCCATGAAACTGAGTGACCTGCAGGCTTAAGACTAGAGAGCATGAGAGCAATCTGTCGGTGACAGTGCAGAACAACTTGTACGTGCTGGAGTAACTGTACTAACTAAAAAGTGTTTGAGTATCCTTTTTCACATTGGCAAAACCACTAACCTGTTGACGTTTCTCTAATGACTACTGTATCATTCTTTACCCTAGCATTTGGTTTTTTCCTTTCCTAGGCTTTCAGTAAGTTGCATAAAATAAAAGACTAGACTGATTTCAGGTAACTGTTGGAGCTAAATTGCTAACTGTTTTGCTTAAACAAAAAAGCATTTTGTGTTCCAAAACAGTGTTTCCAAACTGCCATTGCAGAGTAGCATTCAACAAATACAGCTGGGAGAGAGTATTTAAGTACAGTTTTGTTTCAGTTTTCCTTTTGCCCACATGGTTATGGGGCATGAAACATGGCCAGAGTTATGGGCCTGCCTGTTAACAGCTTCAGCTCTCAATGTCCTACAGGTCCAGGTGCAAGTAGAAATCTAGCTGAACTGTAAATTTAGCTTCTGGTTTTCTTATCATAAAGAACATTGTCCTGCTATGCAGCCAATTGTGCTTTAGAGGCTTCATCAGAAGAGCTATTAGTACTGCAAGCTACCACTAATGTTGTTTTCCGTGGGGATTTAGTAACTCAGCTCCTAATGCTCTGAAGATTTTTTTGCTGGCTTAGATGTGTTGATCCCTGGCCCGGGTATCTGTGCCAACAGAAACTTTCAAGTGCTGATGCAGTTACAGTGAGAAAAGTGTACTTCTGTGCTCGCATTGCCCCTGGGATCTGGTTTTACTAGAGTTTCGAAAGCAGTTACTTGCTGGTGCGGTTCTGCCTGTGCTAGGAACGGGTCGCCAGTCTGTTTTCCTGCATTTGTAAGTTGTTTCTTGCGCGGGCAGGCCCGCTCCTGCAGCGGGGCAGCCACGGAGCCTTCACTGGGGCTAGGCTTTGACAACCTTATTGCCTGGAAGTTATTGGAACCTCGCTCCCTCTCATAGGGTCTTCCATGAAAATCAGTCCTGCTCTTCCTCCCAGCATCCTCAGCACTGTTCTGTAGTACTCGGTGCAGGCTCTTACTGCAGTCTTGCATTTTATTTCGCTTTTTAAAATCCCATCTCAAACTGTTTTTATGGAAAACTTTTGGTATTTCGCTTTTTAAAATCCCATCTCAAACTTTTTATGGAAAACTTTTGGCCTTTATTTGCATTTGATCCCTTTACTAGTATGGGTCAAACTTACTGGGAGAAGAAAAAAAAAGTTGTGAATTTTCGGAGAACTCAGCAGAGGATGTTTTGGAGACTAAGATTCAGACTTCTTGCTGTGTCCTTTGTTGGAAGCTTAGGTTGAGCCTTGTTTAAAGATCCTCAGATGGCTTTCCTGTGCCTGGTGGGTACCACGGTTTAGGTTAGTTAGTGGCTAAATTAAAATATTCTTTAGTCAGGCTTATTCTGAATTTATAAAATGTGTTAATACATTTGAAACAGGCAGCTGGTGACTGGGGTGGTGAGGAGGTGTAACGTGTGGGGTTTTTTCTTAGACTTTCTAAGAGACTGTATTAATAATGAATTTACACCAGGATGCTGTTCATCCACTAATATTTGCCCAAAGCTCTGTGCTGCTTTGGGATGTGCAGTCCTGCATGGAAATTAACACTTTAATGCCCTGGCTCTTCACGAAGGCTTTAGGCAGGGTGGTGTGGTGTAAGCTGCCTGAAAGCAGCCGCTTCAGAAGGAAGTGCATCAAGGACCTTGGTTAGAAGGAAATTACTGCACAGATTGTGATGACTTTGATTTCCCTCCCCAGCTAGTAGCTGAAGGACCTCTGACACATAACTCCTATTTTTCCACAGTCACTTTGGGGTGAAGTACCTCTCTGTGTGATAGGGGGAAGGAAGTAAGAAGAGCTTGCTGCTATTTTAGGACATTGTGAGGGAAACTTTGTGTGCTTTATTTCCTTGTGAGACTTGTGTTTAAATTAGGAGTCCATCTCCCCTGCCACGGGGCAGGGAGGGAAGGGTTTTTTCCATTACCTTTACAAATAACTGTGGTGTCTCAAGTCTGAAGGTATTTGATGCAGCTGGTGTTGAGGAGGTGTAGCCAGCTGTTTGCTGGAGAAATGCACCATTGTTCTACTTATTTCCCATTTTGTATCAGGGATTTTTAGCCACTTCCCAAACGACCACCGTTTCTTCGCACTAAAACCTCTTCCTTTATTTGTAAGACTTCATTTTCCTCCATTTAGTATTCTGTATGTCAGAGTCCTTTCCCCTGTTTCAGACTCAGACTCCTTCTCTGTATATCATGACATGTAAAGTTTTATTCATTATTTTGTTCTGTCAGTCATGTCTGGTCAAAGACATTTCCCATAGGTATAAACTGGGTAATTCCAGTTTATTTTTAAAAAGTCATTGAAGTGTAAACAAAAACTGTCTTCACAGTGCTGGATGTTCAATTAATTGGATGTGAAGCTTACATTTGAAGGGTGGGTTTCAGTGCAAAACAGCTCAAAAATACTACTTTAAATAGAAATTTATGAAATATATAATGTAGAAAAGTTCAGGTAAAGATTTTACTTTTGAGCTAAACAAGGTATTTGTGCATCAACCTCAAAAGGGCTCTAGAGCAGTAAAGTGCTGAAATAGTTAAGAGACAGCAAATGAACATAAAAGCTTGAGAAAGTAAACATTTCTGATGAAAGAAAACAATGTGAAACCTGCATGTTTGAAAGCCTGAATGTTAAAATTGCTAGTCATTCAGTGATAACTATAAAAAGAGAGGACATGTCTATCTTATTTACCCCCCCCCCCCCAAAAAAAACAACAAAAAAACCCCAACAAAAAAAACAAAAA
>WAAD01040464.1:4724-29340 GCA_013389945.1 Fregata magnificens | reverse complement strand
ACCCCCCAAAACAAACCAACAAAACAAAAAAAAAAACCCAAACCAACCAACCAACCAACCAAAACCTAGCCAACACCAGTAATTTGTTTACGGATATTCTTTGTCTATTTGTTGTAGAGTCACCTGGTTTGAACACTTAAGACTTGTCGCTGGTACTGAAGTGCAACATTGCAGACTGAACTCTGTGATGACTTTTGTCACCACGGTACTATTGAAACCTGCAGTATGACTGCCATTATTTCTGGCTTATTGGCTGCTCTCCCTTTTTGGACTGAATAGGCAAGGGCTTGCTGCTGCTTTAGGCACCCTGGAGGGCTGAAACTCAGCTGTGGAAAAATGGAGGTGGCTCCAGCCTGTAAGATGGGATGTGAGCATTTTACTTGAGGACTGTTCAGACTGGGATTTGGATATAGTGAGCGCCTTGTTAAAACCTTCAGGAGAGATGAAGGTGGTCTGTAAATGCAATGTTTCGGAGAATTTTTTTTGGCTCAGAATAAAAGAGAACACAGCTCATTGATTAGATGGCTTCTAAGGTGTGCTTGCTTTGCTGGGAAGGTCGTATGTTGTTTTGTAGGAGTCTTTGCTCTCACGGCAAGAACCGTATAGTTCACCAGAAGACTCTGTTCTCCCCTGCTTCCATGCAGAGACTTGAAAGTGCTTCCTTCAAGCTCACACTTTTGTGTTATTTTGCTGAAAAGAAACAGCAGTTTCCAAAGGATGTAGCAGGGCCATTATTTGTGTTTTATATGTATTGCAAATTCCCTTGGTTACCTTTGTGTCTGTGTACTGTGGACTTGCTGCACTAGTTGTGTCCCAGCAATAATGTCCAAAGAATTAGCAGCCACCTTCTCAGAAAACTTGTTTATGCTTTATAGCAATGTAATACTTCCAGAACATTTCCTCAGCATGGTTAATGGTGCACCAGATAAAAATCGACTCTGACTAAACTCAGGGAGTGCCATTCTCAATGTATTCTTGACATGCTACAGGTTTCCTATTGCATTTTCTTTTGTTTTGTTTCTCAGTGATTAAACCTACATCATAAGGTATTCATCTCTTAGCCAGGTGCTTATTTGTAGGCCATCAGCTGTGTGGTTTTTTGACCACGAACACCATGAAACAGCTCTTTGCAAATCACCTGTTTGGGTGGGAACTGCTGTCTTAGCAGTACTTACTCCAGTGAGGAAATATGTGTCGCTTCCAAGTAAAAGGTTGGGAAACAGTAACGCTGGCGTGGTGTTTTTAATGTCCTGGGATTAGTGTGGCAGATCTTCTAAACGTGACTGTGAGGGTTCCTTTGTCTCTGATCCCAATTTCTCTTTTTTAGGCACAGCTTGAAGCTCAGAGGGCGACCCAGGATTTTCAGAGGGCCACTGAAGTGCTGCGTGCTGCAAAAGAGACCATTTCGCTTGCTGAGCAGAGGCTACTGGAAGATGACAAACGTCAGTTTGACTCTGCCTGGCAAGAGATGCTCAACCATGCTACTCAGAGGGTAATACAAACTTGCCCCAGCATTTGTCTTTTCCATATTTTGTGTTCTCCTGTGGTGTATGAGGCTTAGTTTCTGAAAGACCACATTTTTGTAGTGGTCCAGACACATGACAGGTAGGAAATGAAGCTACAGAAAATTATGAAGCCTAAGGTTAAATGCTTTGGGCCTTGGGCTGCTACTGGGACAACTATATCTGGCTGTGCTAGTAGCTAGTGGAGTAGCTCTCTAAAGAAAAAAAATTACCACCTATATAATAGGGACAAACAATGTCTTAAGGCATATCTGCATTTGGAGCTATGCCAGAATAATTGCATAGGGATGTCTATTCCTGAGTACATGTGTTATGGGAACTCTTACTCTGGAAAAACAGGGACATGTTCCTATTTTAGTATAACCTGTTCTTAGTATGCAGTAAGTTGAACGTGGCACTTTGCTTCAGAAACGTGTGTTTGAATGAAGGATTACCTAAAAATGTGTGTTGCATTTTAAGCTTGCACACTGCTCTATCCTGAATTAACTTTCAAATTTAGACAAGGTCTTACCTCCTTTGTAAAGTCTTTTTAAATCTACAGAAGAGATGCACTGTCTAACAATGAAAGGCGGTATTCATTTTAGCAGCTGTCAAGAAGAATTTTCCTGTCATTTTCTGTGTCTCTTTTTTCCTGTCTGTTTAAAAAAAAAAAGGCAGAAAGGTTTTTTTTAACACGAAAGAACCAAAAATCGAAGTTAAAAACCTTTGTTCTGTCAGAGTTCCCTTAATATGCCAGTGAAGCTGAACTTGCTATTCCAAATATGCTAGCATGCCATACAATGTTCGTATTGTCTTGCAGTCCTCAATGCAGTAGCTCTGTTCTGTTGCAGAGCGTCTCAGTTATAAGAAAGCCTCTATTTCAGAGTGAATTGTAAAAACCAGCTGCCTGATGAAGAAACAGGGAACAAAAAGGATGTTGGCTGTGTGTAGAGGAGAGATGGAAAACCTGGTATATATTAAAAAAGAGGAAACAAACTCCAGGGTATTGTTTGTGTTATTGTCCTTGTTATCATTAGGTATTTGCAGCTCTGGTAACCTCTGTGTGTTTCTGCAGGGAGTCCCACCTTTGCAGTATGTGTGCACCAGGACACCAGCAGCTGTCATTTTCCCTAGTTGTTATTCCTGCTCAGTATGAGCAAAGTCCAGAAATGCATACACAATTTTTAATTCTCAGAATAGAGAGGTGAGGAAACTGGGAGCATCTAAGGAGTTGCTTAGAGCTCCTGACTGCTAAACTGCTGAGATCTGGTGGAGAGTGATAGCAACCACGTATCAGCCGCCTCTCTCCAGTTGACATAACGAAAATTTGTGTTGGAGTGGGTGAGGAAAGAAATGCTAGCAATTTTGAGAGTTCAGATGGATTCCTCCTTTCCTTGGATATTTCAAGGGGATCCCTGTGTCCTTCTACAACCCTTAATCCTTCCCTGACAGTCTGCGAGAGGAGTACACCTGAGATGGGCAAATCCAGTGATTTAGAGCAGAAGATGGCTGCTGACAGTGTTTGGTGGAGTCATGCTGGTGGTGTTGATACGTGTCATTACTGAATGCAGACTATCTCCTTGTCGGAGGACAGATTCAAACCATAATGTCTCTGATGGTTACCGCTGAACAGTAAATAAGAACCTTAAGTTTATTTACTGCAGTTATAAAATCTCCTAAGCAGAGACTAGATTGTATAGAGCAGCTGATGGCTCCTTGAGTGGAAAATGTGTTACCCAACTCTTCCTGGTGCTTAAAATAGTCTGGGTAAGCTCAGTTCCCAGAAAGCACCTATCTGCACCTTTCCAGGGAACAGCAGATTTTGAAAGAGTTACATGGAAGTTTGTCTCATGATTTTTTCATTGGCCATACTGGAGGTCTTAAGGCTAGGGCCAGAGCCAAGAAGGGTGAAAATGCTGTTGGAAGTCCTGACTGAACAGACCCAGTGTTAGTTTGTTTGGAGTGTTTGACTGACTTTTATAACTTCTTTAGGAGCAGAGTGAATACTTTCAGTGCATGCAATTAGTGAAGTGCTTAGTGTTCAGCGAGGTAAACAGAGTAATTGGGGTCTTGAGGAGCAGAAGACATCATCGTTCCCTACCAAGCTATGAATGAAAACAGGCTGGAGGATGAGATCTACTAGAACAAAAGTTCTGCTTGACTGCCACAGTGTTGCTGTTAACTCAGATCATTAACTATTAATTACATTAGAAATTACTAATGGAAAAAACTGTTTCTGAGGGTGAAGGCTGAGGGTTAAGAAATAGAATTCCTCTACTTCCACACATAAAATCACTCTTGGAGAAAGTTTTGCACTCTAGGTGTTTGGATTTGCTAGCTTTTTCGCATGTATTATAAATGACAGTTGTACTGGGCAGAGAATAATCTTGCACTGGACCTTGTACAGCAATGAATCAAGTGCAGAAAAGCACCTCTGTGCCAAATGTTAGAAGTGGGCTAATTATTCATTTGTTTCTCTATTGATAGAAATGTCAGGCATTCTTAGGCAGAGGTAGCAGGCCTTATTGAATTAATCTGAAATTTGGAACAAAACCTGTAGCAGCTTGGTAGCTGACAAACAATGGAAAGGGCAAGCAAGAGAACAAATGAGACACTTATTTTGGTTTTTTTATACAGGCATATATGGAAATACTGCCAGGTTATTTTTGCACTTGACCCAATGGATGTGGACAAAGACTTGGGTTCCAGAGTACCAAACGGGAAATGCTATTTGCCAGACGCTCACTGGGAGGAAATGGAGATAAGGGTTGCATGTTGTAGTTGCTTTTTGATTTCTTCATAGACTGAAAAGCTATTAACACTGTTTTTAATGTGACAGTCTAACAGGTTACTGTAAACAAGACTTTTGTAGCCACTGATACAGAAAATCATATAATTAAACTGATGAGAAATGGGAAAGTTACTGAAATTTTGCTTATCCTGGGTGGGCTGGAAGCATAACATGCGGAAGACGTTTTTATTTGTGGAGCAGACAGGACCAGCATGAGTAGGTACAGGGAGTACAGGCTGTCACTCAGCAATTTTTTCCCCTTGCAGTTTGAGCTATGTTTCCAAAGGAAGCTGGGTGCCTAAATAGGAGCTGGGTGCCTGCCTGGCTGCCTGTGAAGATGCAACTAATCCCTGTAAAAGTCTGTACTTGAGCTATGTGTTGACCACAGTGAAGGACAGGACTGTGATGTGACCCTGCAAGTCAGGCAGCTGCTTTACCTGCTTCTACTCTTAACTTGATGTGTATTTTTGGGTAAATTCCTGTGGTTTTTTCCTAGATGTCCATTTCTCCACAGTTCTGAGATAAGTGTAATGACGCTTAGGCTGGGATTTAGCTCATCAGTTCAGGTGTCTAGAACATTACTTTGTATGTCCCGGTTACTTGCCTAAACTTCCATTATAGTCAGAGGAGGTCTGATCAGTAAGTTGATGGTGTCTGGAGAACAATTCATGTGACCAGAGGGGCAAGCTCATAGTAAGATGAATTCTCTGTTGATTATAATGGAAATGTAGTCACCTAGCTTGCATGTAGGCAGGTTTGATGAGCTCTTAAGCTGCCTGGAGAAGAAAAGTCCTGTTCACCGTTAGCCATTGGCTTACCAGGTGGTTGGTAACTGCAGTTTGTCTTTAAAATTTGGAGAAAATGTTTTTGGGAAGTGGAAGTGTGTTGCCTATCTGCTAGTACCCTGAATTGTAATGCTGCAGTTTGAGGTGCAGAGAGCAAGACTATAAAAGGGCCAAAGGGTGGAGAATTTTGGAGGGATGGAGAGAGATCTTCACATTTACATTCCTGTTGAAAATCATTCATAAATGTGTACAAAAGGAAAGTGCTGACAGATGTGTTACCTCAAGTTTGAGACAAGCTGGAGCAGAAAGGAAGATCCTTCATGAATTTCAAGATAAATCGCTAATTTCTAATTGTCGATGCAATCTGCAATCTTAAAAAGGTTCTGCTTTTGCAGTCTTTCCTGAGATACGTTCAGTTCATAAATTCTGGCAGGGAGAAGAAATGCTTTGGCTCTTGATCATGAGACATTTTAAAAAGGAAGGGATGAGGGGAGAGTGAAGAGGGAGGAGGCATGCTGCTCCCTTTTGGTTTAATTTGGCTTGTGAAGTTCCCTTTGATATTACACCGTGAAGTACCATCTGTCAGTGTAAAATGTGTGGGTACTTTCGTGATGTAGAGAGAAGAGATACTTCCTGCAGATAGTAATACTTGAAGAAGAAGGGGGGAAAAGAAAAGTCTGTGAAAGAAACAACAAAAATATCCACATCCTTCCCTGCCCTAATCTCTGTTACTTCAGCCTGGAAATGCAGGGGTTAAATGCAGTCCCTTATATTGTTGATTCTGTCCTCCTGGCTTACTGATCTTGCATTGTCTCTTACCTCTTTTATTTCTAATACTTCCCCTAGAAGAGGCATCAATTTAATTTTTGGAGAAAGAAACAGTTGGCCAGCGTAATTGGCTGGCTTAGATGGTCAGCTTTGCTTAATTTCACTGATAATTTTTTCTTTTGCATCTGTTGTTATTACTGAAATTTTGCCTGGAGTCCATCTTTGACTTCAGATTGTGCAAATCTTTTTGGGGGAACAAAGCTGCTTGTACAGACTTACTCACTAAAAATATATACTCTACACAGACCTTCCTTTCCCAGATATGTGAGTTGGAAATAGAGGGTAGGGAAGGAGAGAAGAGGAATTGATTGATACTGTGTTGGGGTTTTTTTGTTTGTTTTGTTTTCCAATTGTTTTATCTTGTAGCCTGTGCTACCTGGGAGAATGAGTTCTCCCTGGAATAGGTGATCTAGTAATTAAGGACAGGTGTGGTTACAGAAATGTCCAGTGAATGTGTGGGCATCCTAGAAATTCACTCACTCTGGTTGTTTTTGTGTGTGTACCCTGCTCGCCCCAAGGGTATGAATAGCAGGTACAATGTAAGGAGGAGAGGTGTGTCTTGAGCAGTCTTAATTTGAAGAGGTGTCATCCTCACTTTTATCTCTGCTTTTTTCTAAGTGATGTTGTTGCATCTGTGATGGCTTAGGAGCATCAAGAAGGCAAGGTTGGTGGTAGAAGCACAATGACTTTTATTAGACAAAACACCTTATTCAGTAACTGTGGCCAAAAGTTTGTTTACAAGTCCATATAAGACTGCTTTTCCCCCAACTGTATTATTAGGTCTGATAAAAAGTACTTCTTTCCCACACAAGCCTTGTCGGTGGTCTTCTAAGACCTTTTTAAAAGGTGAGCTGTTTCCCTAGCTGGTCTTACATCGAACCTCCCAGATGTAGAGGTGGCAGCATGGTCTGCAGTCTGTTTCTGTCCACCTGCCCTGATGGACAGCTTCTCTATTTAAAGGCCATTTGGCTTTTGTGAAGGGGTGGATGATCTTTTTTGTTTCTTCTTGTCTGAATGAAATGTTTAAATGCATCTTGGCAGGTGATGGATCTCCACAGAGATAACTCACGATCTTCCAGGTATTGTCCTCGGCCTTGGGCATGCACCTTGAGCCGCAGTCCCGGGGGAAGGGGGCAGGCTGTCTCTGGCCTCTCTGCAGACTTGTGCGGATAATGTGAGCGTGATGACAGAATGCCCATAGGAAAACAAGGTAGTGGGGGGAGACAGTTTTCCTTACATCACTGATTTCTCAAAAGGATGAAGTATACAACCCTTTTTTTTTTCTTTCTGGAAAGGATAATGGAGGTAAGTATATATGGCTGGCAGCAAATTCCGTTTTTTGTCAGATATTTTGAGGTGTTTACGATCTGTCATCCTCAAATCCCAGTTCTGCAGGGTTCAGCATTTCTGTGATGTTTGATATGGAAGATGTGCAAAATCAACATGATACCGGACACCTAACCTGCTTTATGACCCTGATGCTGGTAGTATTTATCACGTGGCTCATCCCAGATATCAAAGTTGATGCTAATTTTGCCCCAAGAATGGATGCGAGGGATTGACATTTAATTGAGCATTGGCAAATTCCAGCTGCTTGTAGCTTCCAGCATTTTTAAATTGCAGTTTCCTTGCCACACTACAAAGAAGGCGAACCAGCTTCTGTGCAGTCTTTGGAGACTGCATTCTAATTTAAGACACTTCCACGCTAAAACCAGCCTTGTCTGACATGTTTCAGTAGGGAAAGTCATTGCATCAACCTAGCTTTCAAACAGTTGTTCAAGATAAGAGGCTGCAGCTTGTTTTCAGGATGCAGGAGAGAGCCTGTTATGAATCTGATAGATTTTTGGGTTTTTTTGACCTTTCTTTGAAAATGGATGCCTTACTTATACATAAATAGTTGAAGTGGTTGCCTTATCTATACATAAATAGTTGAAGGGTGTTGGAGTTGAGTATATTATTTTATATATAATCAAAAGAGCCTTTGGAAACCTTTATTTCTCATAAAGTTCTGTAGCAACTTCTTTGTTTAATAGTAAGTGGTGTGTGCAGATGAGCAAAATGTAGCCTCCAGTTGTGGCAGCAAGAGTTTCTAGTTGATGCTGACGCAGTTCAGCTGTGGCATGTAGCAGTTTCACGCTTTCATTTAGGCATCAGAAATGACAACGTGACAGTTTTCCTGAGAGGAGCAGCACTCCAAGCAAGTCAAAGTTGACTGTGCTCTTTTCCTTGTTCAGTTCAGTCTGAGGGCTAGGACACTTTCAAGAAATTAGAACTTTGTGGGTGAGGTTACTTAAAATCAAGGTATCTTGAACATTCTCTCTGGATCTGAGAGCTCAGATGCACGTCCTGGTGGTGGGAGCCAGTTGGAGCAAATTTGCTTGAAGTTGTGGAGTAGTTGGTTTCACAGTGGAGACATTTCAAAATCCAGTACTGGAGAAAATCAAGTCCTGCCATTTTTTGCATGGATGCCTTCATAGCTGCAGGAGAGGGAGCCTGAAACTGCCTACTTTCTCCTCATTGCCAGACCAATGGACAAGTGTCACCACTTTTCGTACTTTAAACAAGTCAGTTTGCTCCCTGTCTGGATCTTGACTGCTAGTGTATTAAAGAAAACAAATTTTCTGACTTACACCTCTGACATCTCAAATTTGCACAATAAAAGTGCCCTGCATAGAATTACTGGCAAAGCTGACTGTGGGATACCAGCAGAGCAGCTCATGGAGGGACATTTACTTTTCTTGTTGCTTTTGTAGACTCCTAATTGCTGCAAAATGCCATGGCAGTGAGCATTTGTTTATAAAGCTTTGAAGAAATGATTGCTTGAAGAATTTGCTAGCTTGTGTGCTAGCACGCAACAGCAGCCCGACTGGCTGGGGAAGGCCTGGGCTGGCTGTGGAGAGTGGTGGCTGACGTGCTGGGCCTGGGACTGCTGCGTGTTAAACATCTGCCTGCCCGGATAGTGGGCTGGTCGTCAGCATAGCTTCCCCCCTCTGCATGACAGGGGTGTCAGCTCAGGGCTCGAACATCTGTACATTTTTGGGGTTGAAACCGTGATTTGGGGCTGGTCAGCTGTTTGAAGAGAAAAGCCAGCTTCCTGGCCGTCTGCAAACAGGCAGTCATTGGACATGCTGTTTTCTGGTGGCTGGTGATTCAGGCTGAACTGCATTTCAGTCCTCCCACTGCTGTGGTTGGTTTTCAGCCCTTTCCAGAGTGGTGGGACTGCAGCTGGGTGCTGAGCAGCCTGTCAGCTGCCTGCTGGGAAAGGCAAGGCAGGCTCCTGTGAGAGAAGCAGGAGGGAACAGAAACAATGCTGGTAAATGTAACGGGGTGACTTCTGCTAGCACGGCTCCCCTCCTGAATATCTAACTGGGTTAAAAAATGGATGACCCCAAAATTTGAGACTCTTCTGAACTTCCCGTAAGAGATATTATGCAAGAAGCTGCAACACCTCTGTCATAATTAACACAGTATTTGCAAATCTGACATATTGCTGCTCCTCTCAGGAAAGACTTTTAAGTAGATTCATTGAAAGTAATTTTTTCTATACCCTCACTTTCCTGACATGAGCTGATTGGAGAGATTATGAAGATGCTGTTAATTAAAATCATAAGAAATGGATCATTGTGTCTTGCCACTCAACCTGGTTTTTTTTCCCTCTTGAAGGTCATGGAGGCGGAACAGACCAAAACGAGAAGTGAGTTGGTTCACAAGGAGACTGCAGCCAAATACAATGCTGCAATGGGAAGGATGAAACAACTGGAGAAGAAGCTGAAAAGAGCCATCAATAAATCAAAGTACGTTTTGCGTTTGAAAATGAGTTTAGTGGTGAAATCTGTTTGGGGGAAATACCGATTCTGTGAGGTTTTTTCAAAATTGTGAAAGTGTGTTGCCCTTTGTACCTCTCCCTTTGAACTCCTGTCTGCACGCAACAGCCTCGCAGCACAATTGGTACTGGTATTTGTCCTTGCATTTGTTGTCCTTCTAAGTGTCTTTTGAAGCACCTGACTGATAGACTGGTGAACTAAGCAGGATAAGAAACCTTTTCTGAGCATATCGTTGGTCTTGTTCCAGTGCATTGAACCCTTTGGTGGCATGTGACTTGAGAAACAGGCTCATGGGATTTACATAGATGCTGCTTACAGAGCTGCAGAGCTCTGTGCGTAGATGTTTTGCAGTTTAGGATTATTTGCAGTTTAGTTCTTATTTTTAATTAGGAGAGCAAGGAAGCAAGTGACAGAAACCTGAAAGGTGTGAAACTGCATTAGTGTAGCATGCTGTACATCAGACTTGTTTACTTCCTAACGCTGCTGTAGCAAAGCTGTGCAAGAAGGGGAAGAAAACGCACTTCAGAGAGCATAGCTAAGCAGTAAGCATCATTAATAAATGTGTCTGCATTTGATGTGCAGTTTTGCTTTGTTGTGGAGAAGTGAAACAGATTTTTGGTCAGAACCTGTTTAAAATTTTGGCCCTGTTTACAACCAATTCTTAATCCTCTTTATATTTCACCGTCGTTTTTTCTTTCCAGGCTGTAGCTTGTCTAAACATTCTGCTTGCTGTATTTAGCTTTTAATCCTTCCATCTAAAAATTCCTTTGGTGAAATCAGTCAACTAAAAATCTATTTTGATTGTTGTTTGCTCAATTCAAGAAAGGATCAGCACTTATCAAGGAAGATTCAAGCATATGTGCTGAAACAGTGCAGCAGCGTGGCTTCATAGAATGAGCTGCGTGCTGTTTTGTCTAGCACTGCACAGGGACTGTGAAAAACATCATCAGATCACTAAATGACAGATTCCTCTGGATAAGAGCAGTATCTGAGAAGTGGTTTGGCTGCTAGAAGTTCCTTCCTTACAATAAGATTTATAAATAAAGACCCTGATAAGTTGTCAGTGGGGTCCTACATGACTTTTTATAACAGTGATGGTGCTGAGCGTGATGCCCCAGCTGCCTCTCGTGTGATTTGTCTTCTGAGTCTTCATTCCCTTGCTGAAACTACCCTCATGGAGGTGTTGTCTTGTGTCATTCTCCTCAGGACAAGCTGGTTTTCACTTGTGTGGAAGGATCCCAACATACTCCTTTGTCTCACAGCAGGGCTGACTGCAGCACAAACCACCTAGGTCGGGTGTTCTGGAGATCCTTTAATAAGGGGCGTACAGAAACGCCGATTCTAACCTACTATTAAAGTGGAAGATGCCTGATGGCACAAACAGGCTTATCATGGATGTATTTGAAGTCATACGACATAGGGATGGTGGAAAGGTCAGTTGTCTCTCAGCGTTGCAATTTTCACATAAAGGAAAATTGAAACTGAGCTGAAAACACCAGTGCTGTCAAGTGGCTACATAAAACTGGGAAATGAGGCCGCTGAATTTGTGGCTGCTTGTAGTGTAGGGTGTAACTGGCTAATAGCTGCTTTTCAGGAAGGATTTAACACCAGCAAACTGCTCTGCACTTCTCCCTGGGTGGTGCAGAAGGGTTGGCTATAACACCTGGGCCTTTCAGGCCCATGTTGTCCATCCTCTCTCTCCATAAACTTGTGGGTAGACATGCTGAATGAGTTGCTCTTTTCCATGCAAAAAATGATTTGCATTTGCTCCTCACTTCAGTCTGGATTAAGATGCTTAAAGCATTACTGTTTTAAAGACAGACTGGGACAGCCTGGAGGAAAGTAATTTAGATGATTTGCCGCGTAAAGCTGATGAGTGGATGATTATTGGATTGTTTTGTTTTGGTTTTGCTTTTAACTTTGTTTCTGGGTGCTTACTTGCTTGTAAGCTATGAATGTGCATAGGGCTGCATGTTCTTAACAGTTGCCAGATCTTCTGGCTCGGTGCCCCTGAGCTGTAGGATAATGAACTCGCCTGTGTTAGCTGGTTTTTGGAAGTCACTTTCTGCTCCTGTGACTTGGGCAAAATGCCTTTCACTCTTCCTGTCATCTGCTTAAAAAGCACTTTGCTTGACTATGCAACGTCATGGACTTAGACAACCGGTGATGTAGGACACCGATTGCATCGGTGAACGATGCGCCAGCCCTGCTGTGTCATGGACCAGGTTTCAATAGTTACAGGGTTGTGGATGTAAGAGAATGAAGTGAGCCGAGGAGATGAGAGTCCCTACTCTGCCAGTGCATTGCTTTCTGCTGGCATCAGATGCCTGGCTGTGTGTCAGCAATGAGTGAGGAAGAGTGCTCACATTTGAGCTTCTACACATCAGGCTGTTTGTATCCTTTTCCTGGCTTAGGCGGCATCTTTCTTGTCTGTTACCTGTAAACATGCCTGCTCATACATGCATGTATATGTATCTGTGTATACACACACCTGTATGTACACACACACATTCATGCATATATATGGCATATATCTATCTATCTATATGTATATATCTTGGCTTGTTGAAGCTGATGGGAGGTTAGGATTCAAGCCTGGTTGTTCCCTCCAAGTTGGCACCAGGGAAAGGAAGCAAGAGAATCAGGTCATTTGAGGTGAGTGGGTTTCACTGTTTTCCCTGCACATTTCCCTGCAACACCATTTTGTCAGCGTCTCTGCCCTCCTATTGCTTTGGGGTACGGCTCTAGGAGTCCTTTAACTGTTGGATCCAGGCTCCCAACTGCGATGTTTTACTGGCAGGTCCATCTGTGTAGACTTTGGTAGGGTTGTGTCCCAGCGAGGGAAGGCAGAGGTGCGGTTTGACTGGATCAGTGTCACTGGAAACATCGCAGACTTGGCTGCGTGTTCCTAGTGACGGTAGGGGGGCATTGATTAAAAACATAGAAGCTGCAAAATAACCTAGTCTCAGGGAAATGCGACTCGGTTATTTTGTATATGGCTATGTAGTGAATTCAACCCTTCAAAGCATACAGGACCAGAAAGCCACAGTTTTACACTCCTGAGTTCCGGTGCACAGTCCAAAATGTAGCTGCAGTAGGACTTATAGCTCAGAAGAGGCTTGCTGTCAGGGTAGGAATATGACAAGGGTAGTTAACATTCTATTTCATATAAAACCACATCTTATTGTTTCTCTCTCCCATAGTTTCCAGGAGAGCTTCCGAGACGTGAGGAGGGTAGTGAGCCCTGCTAAAAATCAGGGCTTTTTTTGCTGTCCAGTGTTATGTCAGATGATATTGGCTTGTGGGCTTCAAAACTTCGAAGCTGGAATGTGGTTTCTAGGCTTTACACTGCACCTCTTGTGCTCCTGTCCTCCTGCAGCCTTATAAGCAAGTTTTGTTGTCTATAGTGGGAAGCAGACTGGGTGTGACACTGTCCTCCATGTCCAAGCAAACTGTTGGAGAGCCGTGCAGGGGGAGGGAAGCGGCTGGTGGGAAGTGCTGTGCCCTTGCATGTGGTGCTCGGACCTCCCTTCATCCCCTCTCCTTCAATGAAAAACCTAAGAACTGCCCATCCATTCCCACATCTGAACGTGAGGAAGTCTAAGGTTCACCTTCTGTGGGGAATTTACGTGTGCTGTGGGCTCAAAAATTAGATGGATACAGAGAGGTTGCCTACGCCTGAAGCTGGACATTGTATTTAAATATCTTGCAGAATCTAGGCCTGAAGGAATTATGCTGTCAACTCCAAAAACTGGAATTTTGCAATTTGTATTTAGGTCGAAAGACCTGTGAGAAATAGATATATTGGAGGGGAAAAGAGAGACATTGAGAGCACATGTAGGTGTTCCATCATCTAGATAGTAATCTCTTGGGATTACAGTGGAACACAAAATAGCTATGTTAATGCTACGAAGAGAGCAACTCCCACTCTAGTACTCTACGTTCAGTCCCAGTGATTGTAAACAATTGTTCTTTGTTTTTCCACAGACCCTATTTTGAACTCAAGGCGAAGTACTATGTCCAACTAGAGGTATGTATGTAATTCAGATCCATCTGAAGCTCTTTACTGCTTACAGTAAATACTGAAATTACATCTAAAGTGCTCCGACAACTGTGTTGTGTTTCTGTGCAAAACCAATTCAGATCAAAACCTCTTGAGCAATTTGCTAAGCACATTTTAAAGATAAAAGAGGCTTTGTTTCCTTGTGTGAAATAGGAGCGTTCAAACCCGGCTGCTTACTGCCAGAACCAAATAAATACAGTTTGACCGTCTCTACTTCTTGTAGTTTGAAGTCTCTGGGGTTTGTTTGGTTTGGGTGGTTTTTTTTTTTTTTTCCCCCCTCCCTATATTTTATGCATCAGACTGTTTAACTGTGCTTGGGGTGCTCTTTTCTGTTCACTTGTTGGGTCAATTAACAGAACAAGTAACCTGCTTGTAGTACTCAAACATCATGCAGCTGTGAATTTCTGATTTTGGGTTTGGCTGGATAGGTTGCCAGGGTGCTGCTGCTTGCCTTTTTTTTTTTTTTTTTTTTTTTTTTTTTAAATCTCAGCACTGCATGCTGTGTGGTGCAATGATGTCTAGCCAGTGCTTGGGGACAGCGCATGCCTTGCAGGGCAGTGGCCCCTGGGTGGGCATGGCAGTTGTGCATGGGATGGTAATCCCTGCTATTACAGCCTTTAGTCTTGGAGCTGCCAGGGGTGGGAGAGCAAAGTCACAATAAAAATTCAAATGCAAGAATCGTGCTCTATTTGAGTGACTTTTGCTGCATGTGGCCCCCAAAACCTGGGAGCCTGGCTCCTCTGAGTTGAAGGGTAGCAGCTGGTGCTGCAGGTGTGTGGCATGTGCACAGGGTCTAAGTGGAGCATGTTGCCTTGCACTGTTGGCCACAGGTGCAGGAAGGCTCCAGCGGGGTGCTAGGTCAGCAGGAGCCTAGCTAGAAGAAGATTCCCATTCCTTGCCTGGGATGCAAGGTATGTCTCGCACCTTTTTTGTGAGCCCTTCCTGGGGCTGCCCGAGATCCAACAGCTCTTTTTAAGCCTCTGAGACTCTGGCGCACACCTTTCCTTGCCAGGATCCAGGCTTGGGCTGCCCTCTGCTCCTCTGTCTTGCCTGCCTGTGTAGCCATGGTCAGCAGCTGCTGCCGGACGGAGCTGAACCCTCGCCTGTCCTGGGCTGGGTGGCAGCCCAATAATCCCTTCTGGATAGAGGCATCTTTTGAGAAATCCCCTTTTCTCCACAGGCAAAGGCCCACTGTTTGGGAGCCTGTTGCTTCTCCATGACAGCTGCTCAGTGCCTTCCTGAAGCGGGGTGATTGTGTAAAATATAATACAAAAGACAACACAGATTGCTTTTAATGTAAAATATGAAACAGTTGAGACAGCTACAGATGCACAAGCAGTGTTTTACCTTTGGGAGACAGGGTGTACAACACTTGCCCTTGCTGTAGAGTGGTGTTTGCGCCTGAGAACACGGAAACTGCTGTATTATAGCTGCCAGGGTTTGAGGCTTGCTGCTTTCTGGTCTGCAGGTTTAGTGGCCAAGAAATAATGGGTTTGGTGCTCAGAGGAGAGTGAGGCCTAGCCCCTTTAGAGATGACCCACAGCCATGCTGTGCCCTGCAGGCAGGGGCTGCCAGCAAACCCTTAGGGGTGGTTGTGGGATAAGGATTGACTTACTGTTGAGAGCTGCATTCATGTTAACGAGAGACCCTGTGTGTTAATAGGGGGACCCCTGCCCTGTGCTTAGTCAGGGGCCTTTACCACACTCCAGAGGCAGTCCCAGCCGCTGGCTCCTGTGGTTTGTCTTGCTGCTGTCTCCTTAGCAAGTGCCACTGCTTGCGCTGGGGTGCTCTTGAATTATGAACTCTCCCATCACGTAGATAACCAACCCTGTTTTATGCTAGCTTGCCTGTACAGAGCCAAGTCACATGGACACATAACGAAGAACTGTATACTGTGTGTCGTTCGTAATGAAAGCACATCTAATACAAAGCACATCTTCCTTGTTAGCAACTGAAGAAAACAGTGGATGACCTACAGGCAAAACTGGCCCTGGCAAAGGGAGAGTATAAGACTGCCTTGAAAAACCTGGAGATGATCTCAGATGAGATTCACGAGAGGAGACGGTCCACTGCCATGGGGCCCCGAGGATGTGGCGTGGGTGCTGAAGGGAGCAATACCTCTGTGGAAGACCTGTCGGCGAGTAAACCGGAGTCAGACACCATCTCCAGTGAGTACAGAGTGCTCACGTGCCTGGGAATATTCCATGGGCATCATAAGAAATGCTGAGATGAAGGTTGCTCTGCGTATTCTGCAGTTCGAAATTTGCTGGCAGTTGTGGGACTGTGGCTAACTTGTTATGCTTCTCGTTATTACAGAAGTTGATTGTATTCTTTAATAGCCAGTTTTCAAGGGGAAGGGACATGAGTTGAAGTGCATCAGCTGTTCTTTTAGCATACTGTTGTTTTTTGTACAGTGCTGTATGAAAGGAACAAAATTAATGCACTTCAAAGCATACTTCTAATTTTTAAGCCAGTGATGCTGCTGTCGGTGACTTGCCTGGGATGGTCGCAGACTGCTGCAGATCATTCAGTCAAGTTGTTGAGGCGGCAGTGCTGTTTGGAAACAGACCTTTTGGATCAAGCGCTTGTCTTGCAGTGCTGGCCCTGTGGCAGAGAGACTAAAGTTGCGGCTACAGTAGTACAGAAAGGCGTGACGCTCGCATAGAAGGGGTATAAGGGTAAGGTCCTTTGTACTGCAGGATCTTTTGCCAATGTGTGATTTCAGCAGAGCATGTGTGCTGTGAACAAGGGAAGCGAAGAAGCAGCAATATGCTAATGCAGTGTACTGAGAGGCTCTGTATTAGAGACGTTTCTCTCGGGTGACAGCAGCAACCACCAAGCAAGCTCCAAGCCTAGGTAACCTCTGCTTTCTGGTGGCACATGAGGACCTTGGGTTGCAAAGACTGGAACAGCCTGTTGTATTGCGAGTTTGCTTTTGTCCTGCCTCTGGGTGAAACTGGATAGGTGGACATTGCATGTGGCCTATTTTTTCCTCCCTCCTGGACACTTTCTGCCCTTCTTGATGCAGAAAGTCTTTTTTTGCTGCCCAGTCCCACAAATCCCAGTTTAGTTTGTATTTCGGCTCCATTTCTGCAGGGAAAAGTCTAGGTCAGGATTGCAGGAGTTCATAATTATGCAACCCCGGTGCCCAAAGGCTGAACGTGCAGTTCCCTTGTAGATGCTGGTGCGTATCGGTGCTGAGGCCTTGTAGGTCCATGATATAGCCTGTCTGCGCCATGGGAGCTGGGAGGCAGCCCTGGGCTGGCCTCCGTCCTCTGCAGTGGCAGGAGTTTTCGCATGATATGCTGGGGCTCTCTCACTCAGTACTGTGCAGCTGGGACCTGAGTTGCCACAGCAAGTGAGTGTGGTGTCTGGGCCAGCTGATGCAATAGGGTTTCCGTATGGCTGTGTATCTTCTGCCACCCTGAAGTCCCAAGGTTGAGCCTTCCTGAGTTAGGCAGGGATTGCCTCTTTGGATACCCACAAATCCCCCCTCCTTGCACAGAAGGCGTCCCAAGAGCCTTAGGTATAACTGAGTTGAGGGGTGCTGAAGGAGTTCAGGGGCCTGGTATACAAGGGGCAGAAAGAGCCAGGAAAGTTAATTCAGAGCAACCAGTTGCTGGCCCTCCTGGCCGCTGCTGAGGCTGCAGGCAAGGACTGGCAGCATGGGCTCATCCCTCTCTTTGAATTGCACAGTCTGACATAGGTGGAAGGACTCCAGGTTGTGCCTAGTGCCAATGCAGAACTGGGTTACGACAGGGCAGGACTAGCAGCCTGCCAGACTTAACCTGTTGAGTCTATTTTGGTTATTAAGCTCTCATGCATTGTAACGTGTAGGGGGTTTCCACCAAGGCCCTTTTATATCTTGATTTCTGTCTGCTGGAGTTGAATAAAACACCTCATCATCAGCAACAGTTTTTTTGGCCCTAGCAGATGCTCCTGTGTGTTATGGTAAGTTGAGATGGTGATAAGTAAGCTACAGTTGTGCTGCTTGTAGGCTGGCTGGTGTCGGTGCTTCTTGCCAAGTAGAGGACTCCTGTAACTGGAAACATTTTTGCCCAACTTTTTTTTGCTTTCACCCCCTGCAAAGTTATCTGTATTGCTCACCATATATTGATAAAACACAGCAAGTGAGAAGAAAGGCCACTCTGCAGTCTTGGATTTGACATCATTAAAAACAAAACAACAAAACCCAAACCACAACAAACTGTCTCTGAGCTCAAAGTGCCCCGGAGAGGGCTCAGGAAGGTGGATAATGCTGTTACCCATTTTATGTCTGAAGACTTTTAGGTCAATTCTACAATGTGTAAGTACAGTTCTGCAATCTGCAAATACAGCAGAAAGAGACTGAACATCTCTGCAATAACCATGACGGTAGCCGCCTCTGTTGGCACCTTTCATGTCCAAGTGGTGCACGTGAGCCCTAGGCTGCCGGGGTATCAGAAGAACTACTTTGAAACTTCTCCTTTGAGCCATTTCGTTAACACTGCTGCTTTGCTCCTGCTGCTCTTTCAAGGCGGTTCTGAGCCTCTCTAACAAGGGCGGGAATCGCAAGGAGGTGTAACTGAAGATAACCTCAGGTCACTGTAAATGTCTTGCTATTTGTGGGACTTCTTCAGACCAGTGTGATTCCAGCACACGCTTTTGTTGTGTAGAGGCTGATGCATGTAAAACCCTTCTGATCCCAGTGGGACTACTTGTGTGCAGAAGACTTTGGTTCATAGGTCCCCATCCCACAATAAGCCAAGATTCAAAAATGTTGAATTCTAGCAAAATCTACACCCCTGTGTTGCACAAAATGGAACCTTCTTTAATGGCTTCCTATTCCTGTTGCTAACAAAGAGCCTGCCGCTTAATCTGGCCAGACAGTATGGAGTTGCTTTGCTTCAATTAGAATTCAGATCTGAGCAAACATGAGCAGGGAAGCTGATATATGTGGGTGGGGCTTTTTTAAATTTAGTGTTGCTCAGTGATCCTCATCCAAAAAGATCTTGGGAGTTTGTGCTGGATTTTAACTGAAAAAGTGGGAAGGTGGAAGCAATCTGCCCCTGGAGCTATGTCTTTCTAATTAGTGCCTTAAATAACCAGGAGTCTGTGCTGGGATCAAGATGGTGCTGGCTGAGGCGGGCATAGGGGACTAGGCCCTGGCCTAAGTTATGTACTGAAGACCACAGGTGAACAAGGCCAGCTGGGCATGGGGCAGCAGGGATGGTAATAATCCAAGAGCATGTTGGCATGAGGAGCAGTAGCTAGTGTAGAGCTGGTCTTACATGGCATGGTTGGCAGGTGTGCTGTTCCTCAAAGCAGAATCAGGCCTTCATGATCCATGTATGAAATGCCAAGTTAAGGCTTTGCAAAGGGGGCAGAGTACGAGAAGAGGCAGCCTGTGGGTTAGCAGTGCATGCATATACAGAAGATGCAAACCTGAGAAACTGCCTTTGCTAGGGAAGGTGCAGGAGCAGGGCAGGTTTGCTAACTGGAATATTCTTTGAACATTGCAGTGGCTTCAGAAGTGTTTGAGGATGACAATGGCAGCAGCTTCGTATCCGAAGAAGATTCGGAAACTCAGTCGGTGTCCAGCTTCAGCTCTGGTCCTACGAGTCCCTGTGAGGTGCCCACTCAGTTTCCTCCTACGACGCGACCCGGAAGCCTGGATCTGCCCAGCCCTGTATCCCTCTCTGAGTTTGGGATGATTTTTCCTGTCCTCGGCCCCCGAAGCGAATGCAGCGGGGCATCCTCCCCCGAGTGCGAAGCGGAAAGAGGTACGCACAGCTGGATACGCCCTGGGCCAATGTTTTTCAGCTTTATAAAGGGAGCAGGAAAACCTTCTCAGCTCCCCTAGGCATGACACCAGCTCACTGAGCTCTGACCCGCTGGCCGCTTCCTTGGGGAAGGCAGTTCTTGAAGGCCCTGCGTCCCGCAGTTAACGATGACATCTAAAATGTTTTAATTATTCTTCTCCTGGCTGGGAAGGTTCCCCAGTTCTGTCTCAGTGGAGGGGTTCGAGGTTTCTCACAAAATAAGTGATCAGTGGGATTCTGATAGTACGTTTATTTTAAGGAAAGTTTGAGTTTATTTTTTTTTTTTAATTACTGTCCTGCTTGCTGAAAATCCTGCTTTCTAGGAAAAAAAAAAATGAAATAACGTGCCAAAAGGAACCTCTTGCAGGCTCTGCCAGCCCTTGCTGACAAATTCAGACTAGAGGATTACCACCGCTCTTGTGTACTCCAACCTAACGCTGTTTACACTGTAATTTGCTGATGCAGTGCACAAGACAAGCGCGGCTTGGAAGGCCAACTTCAGTTTCGTTAAAGCATCTTGCTCCTGCTCCTATATTTTTTTTGCACGCTTTGGCAAAGGAAGCTGCAGAGGCACCCGCTTGAAGCTTAAGTTGCAGAATGAAATCCAGGTTTAACATCTAGTTTAATCCTTTCTTTGCAGGGGATAGGGCAGAAGGGGCTGAGAACAAGACAAGCGACAGAGTGAACAAGAATAGGAGCAGCAACAGGAGCAGCTCTGCTGAGGGGCTGGCTTTGGATAACCGAATGAAGCAGCTCTCCCTTCAGTGCATGAAAATCAAAGAGGGAATATGCGCAGGCAGAAAAGCTGCCCAGATTGGCTGAGTCCTTCTTGTGCCCTGTCCTGGTTAATGGGAGTATAAATATTTATACATGAACTTCTAAGTGTTTGAAGAACATCGTGCCAATAATATATGCCAAATCTTAAGCGTTTACTCTAAGAATTTAAAACTGCACTAAGAAGTCTAATTGATGTGGAGGGCTGAAGTTTTTATTCAGTAAATCCTTTGTAGGCCGGACAAGTTATCAAATGTTTAAGCTGTGCTTGTATTTCACAGACTTTGTAAATTGTTTTGTAGCAGCCTGGCTGAAGCAATAACTAGTAATGTTCCTGTATAAATTCATGCCAGCAGGGGGTCTTGAAATTCAAGCCAGACATTTGCAGAGAGCAGTTTGGCTTCAGTTTTGTAGAATGACATGCTCTTTAGATAGAGTGGATCTTTTGAGTATAAGTGGCATATTCTTTAAACATCTGTATTTGTCTGTACTATGCTGAAACTGTAGAAATATTTTCTATACAGGAAAGCTGTTGCATGTGTGGGGTCTAAAAGCCTTCACTCTTCCCTTGGTGCTCACAGAAAGGATAAAGATGAGTCACGCCTATAAAAACTGGTGTTAAGGGACAGACAGACAGAAAGGGGATGGTAACACTCGGCGGTGGTAGGCCCTTTCTAGCCACCTTCCCGAGTCTGGCTTGGACTCTTGAGGGTGATTCCAGTGACCAAAAAGAGTTGACTGGCCCCTTGCCCTTCCCCTCCCCTGAGAAGTGAAGTATTATTTTTCAGCACTTTAAGTGGTGGGTTTTTTTCTCAAAAATGGGAGTCATAGATGTTTTCAGGACAGTTATGATAAGGGATTCGCCCTTGAAATATGCATGAAGAAAAGGAATTGCCAGTGTAGATTGATAATGTGTTCTTAAGCTTCTCCGTAGGTTGTACTGTGTGGGGTTTTATAACTGTTAAAGGGACTTGAGATTTTAGTATGCCCTAGAGAAAGTGTTCAATAAAACTAGAAAGGGCACGGGCATGTTTTGCCAGCAGCTGTTAGGCAGTAGTAGTGTCTGGTAATTATGCTAATAAGTGGTAGTAAAAATCCTAGGACTCTTCAGTTTTGGTGGCTAAGTATTTCTGAAAGCACCATTTTATCTAAGATGTCAGTTTATATTGTTAATTTGATGGGAATTTTAGTATTGCCCAAAGTATTTTCTATTCTATGTTTTTGCAGTCCTGTTGTATTTCGTCCCTGCCACAGCTTGTGTATCTATTCTCAAAGTTAATGTAAAATTCTTCACACTACAGTAAACATTTTTGTTTTCCACATTTCGAGTCTGTGCAAGCTAAGTCTATCTCAAGTGCTAAGAACCGAATCTTCTCCCGCAGCAAGTTTAGTCTTTAAATATCCACTTCCAGTCGAAGATTGCAGCCCAGCGTCACCCTGGTATTAGAATCCTTTGCAGTACGTAGACAACTGTTAGCTCCTTCCAGCTTCCTGAATCTCTGCATCTGTGATTCACTTTTTGTTCTGAACTGCGAAGGACCTGAGCTTTAGTCAAGTTTTCCAAAATCCCTTAGTATGCAGAAAAGAGGAAGGTATTCTGTTACCTAACACCTCTATACTCAGTGCTGCTGAAATTTGCTGTAAGGCCATGCAGAATTGGAGGTAAAGAAACCTGTTTTCATAAAAATGAGATTCAACATGTTATAGCTGTTAAGCTGTAATAGCTTTAAATATTTGTACATTTACCTCTTCCAAAGGCCTGGAGGGTGAACTCTGCCATTGTTAGCATTTCCCAGCCCAATAAATGCTTAGGAAAAAAGTCAGTGGTTCCAACTTCTGATGTGACCAATACTTGGGGAGAAGCTGGGATTGACAATATTAAATATGAAATGAAAAGCAGTACAAAAGTGCCACATTGCATTAAATGGTTTTACTTAAACTTTCGTAGTTAAGCTATTGGCTGTGATGTGCACACCATTAGAAAAATTAGCAGAGGTATTTGTGGTTGAATATCTTATTTTTGCAGACTTGCCAGTCAAGGCCTATTACACTTTCCTGGGTTGTTTGGGTATTTTGGGGTGGGTTGGTTGGTTGGGGTTTTTTTTAACCTCTCTTGCTATCAAATTTCCTCTCATCTTGCCTGTTCTGACTGCAAACCCAAACTCCCTGCACTTGGGCAATGAATTCATTTTATGTTCAGCAGGATATAAGAATAGTTGTGTGCGCTGCCTTGCATATGTCCTGATTGGGTTCAGCTCCCAGCAGGGTAAAACCATTGATCAGGAAGTACGAAAGGGTGTGGAACCCACCATAGCCTTACTTCTGCACCACGCTTCTGGAAGATTTGTTTAAAGATCTTGTTGCAGCCTTCTTCCTTTGGTGACCCCCAGACTTGGCAGGTAAATCACACTTCAAACGTGCAAGCAAACAGGCAGAACTGCGTGTCTAATAAATTAATGGAAAACTTGTTTTATTTTAAACTTCATAAAAGCCATAATTATAAATATGACAAACTTAAGTGAACATACATCTCTGTGGGGTACAGGCAAATGAACAGGTTTTCTCCAGTTGGAGCTCTTTCTGCATTCTGAAGTGTAACATGATGGTAGCTGCCTTCATGGGTACAAAAATAAGCCTCTGGTGTATCAAAGTATACATGGTCACTTCAGCTGCCCTGAAGTGAGAATGTATAAAGCAAACGTTAACCTAGGAATTCTACGTCTCTTTGGTATTATCAAACAATTTGAATGTCCTTTTTGACTAAGCGATGAAAATCTCTACTGTATGTACACAAACTTAATTCTAAATAGTGTAGATTATGTGGTCAAGTGCATAATTACTATACAAAATGGTTACATGAAACTTGCATCAGGAAACTAGGACTGAATCTTAGACTCATGGGGCAGATGGGATGGAAGCTGTTGATACCACTCATCCATGTACTACTGCTCACAGAGTCTTTGAGAACTGATGGATTGGATTAACCAAAGACTAAACTGTGTCTTCCTGACAAAAACTGGGGGATGTGTGTGACCGGGGGGGTGCCTCACCCTGAGCTATAAACAGCAGCATTATGGAGTCTTGTATGGAGCTTTAAGGTAGGATTTAAAAAAAAAAAAACTACACAGAAAAGGCTTTGCAGTGCATAAGGAGAATGTCAAAACTTCTGAAGAGGCTATCTCCAGTTATCCCTCTGCACCACTGATACAGAATTAAAAATAATTTCTTTGTAGTAGTCTTCCCTTAGTGAATCAAAGAAAGTGTAAATCCTCTTAAGGCCCCTTACAGCAACTGGCTTTCATTTTGTCAGTTATCCCCCTCATGCTGTAGCTCAGGCGGTAGTTCAGAACTGTACAGTGTGTGACAAACAACTTAGGAGTGCGGAATGCTTGGTAGTATATTTTATGAGGCTTTGTGTTTTCATGTTTAAAAGCTTGAATTGCGTGTTTACAGGCAGAGAAGACTTAAGGGTCAAGAGGTGCTTGACTGTCTAGCTGGAAGTAAAGTAACATGACCAATGTACCTTTGTTACAGTCTGAGCTGTTGTGCAGCTATTTCAATTTTTGTGCACACAGGCCTTCTAAAAGTCTTGCTGCGTAACAATTCCATGCTTACATCAGCATCTAATACATTCCCTGTTATATGGATGAAAAAATGCTAAATGGTGTAGGGGAAAAAAAAAGCTTAACCTACAATTGGTCTGAGGCTCTGTTATAATTAAGGATTGTTTCACTCTCCAATTTTTCCAGATATATTTGTGGAAAAAATACAGAAGTATGTATTTGACAGAAAATATCAAAGCAAATCTTAAGTGCTTACATGAACACTTTTTTTCTAAGAAAAAAGGGCAAGAAGATTTTGTTGTAACATTACTTTGCCGCAACCAGAACCTGCAGAGTTATTTTTAAGAGTATTTTGTATTTCCTTTTAAATACTCCACCTGAGTGTTCTGTCCTATATGTGAAGGGAAATGTACAGTGATGGTATTCTAATAGCGTGTGTAGGTGCAATGTTTGAAAGAACTTGCCTTATAAAGGACACTGGTACTAAGCTTAAATCCCGTGCAGTTACGGGGATGAGCCCAATCCACTGACGGTATTGTATGTGTAAGAAGTGTTAGTGTATCCTGGTGGAGACAGGATCCTTTATCCTTAATGCCTTTGTCTGGCATTACGTGAGTACATTCCTTGCTTTTAGGTCAGTACAGTATGGAAGTTGAGCCTTATGCTTGTTTCATCCAGTATAAGT
>WAAD01040463.1:65678-138634 GCA_013389945.1 Fregata magnificens | reverse complement strand
GTTTGTTGCCCATGCTGTGTGCATTGGCGTAGATGATCTTGTCAGCTTCTTCTCCTGTGGAGTTAGACCCACAGAAGTGTTTTTGTACCTCAGTGTTTTTGTACCTGTGCCAAGCCCCCAATGGAAAATGAGGATGCTCACAGCATCCTGTAGCACACAGGAAGGGAACGAGGAGGGATGACATGCGGCTGCCATACATATGGCATCTTAAGTACAAAAGATTGTACCTGCAGGAAGTACTGTTTCTGGGGATGTCAAGATGTGGCTGTTGAAATGCCAGTCTTCTCTGGTTTACCTTATTGTTTCAACCCCATCCCCACAGGCACAAACATGCAGCCTTGGCCCGCGTTCCCCAGCACCAGTAATACAAAAGGATTTCTTTCAGCCTTGCTTCTAAAAGTAGAAACTGGGAATCCACTTGGGCTCTGGGAAGTTGTTTGGTTGGATTTTTTTTCTTTCCCCTTGGATTTTTTTTTTACTTTAAGACAGGAATAGCAGCACATGATGTGGAAAGCCATTAAATGTCAATGGCAAATCTTGCATCCAAAGCAACACCAGGAACACAGGGAGGTCTGGAAATACCTCTCACAAAATCTCTTCCCAGAAATGCATTCTGGTAGATAATTGTAAGGAAAAAACCTCACTTTGGCAAATAAGCTGTTAAAATGGCTGTGGTCTTGCCAGTTAATCAATTGAACAGTTGTGTCTGTGTAGAGCAAACATGAAAAAATATTCTTTTTCATTCTGCAAATACACCAGAATTCTTTCACGAGGAAATGTTAATGATGCTTTTTGCTTTTTTGTGATTTTTGAATGCTGGATTTGCAGCCATCCAATCTTGTGAATTCATGTTCCTCACGCTGCAGTGATAATACAGTCTGTAGATACTGTTAGCATATAATTTAATTTTAATCATTCACTCAAGGATAATTTCTGCTTTCATTAGAGTCAAAGTCTATCATTTAAATAACTAAAGTTATTGCAGCATCAGGGCCCCAGTGTAGCCTTTTAAAAATACATTCTTGTTTTGGCCATTGAAAAAAAAGAGCGCCAACTATCATTCAAAAATTAGGTCCCTCAAGACTTTCCTGAAAAATCCTCACAGTCGACACATGTGCCTTAGCTGAGTTAGAGTCATGCATATGTGAAAATACAGTCTGACATAAATGTGTACAATGGGGAGGGATCCAGCTTCTTTGCCTTGCCTTTATTTTTAGCTTGTGCCCCAATGTTTAAAGGCACAATTATTGTAACAAGTATACATTTTTATCTAACCTGTCTTGGAGCTAGGTCTTCATTGAGACTTCTGTGGAGCCTCCCAGCTCTCTTTTCACTCCCTCCTTATCTCAGAGAAGGTCCTAAACTTTCATGCTGCCACTTCTGGCTGACTGAGACCTGCCTCCACTCATCGTCAAGGTGGCTCTGCAGAAAAGCTCCTCCCTTGCTGCTGCCTTCTCGGAGCAGAGTCAGCCAAAGCCATCCTCTTTTGTGTTTGGACCAGATGAAGAAAAATTGAGTTCATTGGAACATTTTCAGAGAAATGTATTTTTGCTGGAACACGCTGCTTAGCTAAAGCTTTTCATCAGGACACAATAGATTCACCTTTTTTTTTTGTGAGAATTCTCAGAGCAGTGTTCTGTTATCAATTTTCATTTGAAAGTAGGAGAGAGAGAGGCAGAGACTGGGAGAAGGAAGGAAAATAATACAAAAACCTCAGCTTTTCAATCTAAAGATGGATATTTCACGAAAGCATTGGAAAGTATCTGGTTTTGTTCTGATGTAGAAAGTACCCAGGAAATGAAATGGCTTTCTGCCCAGTTCTGCCCCGTTGTGAGGAATATAGCTGATTAAGAAAACAGCCAGACTCCTCTCAGGGCATTTCTTTTGTTACTGTTAATCTCAGAACTGTTTTAATTTGGCTCCTTACCTTTGCACCCCTGCTTGTGCATCTGTCTGCAGGCCCTTGCTATGGTGTGGTTTTTCCCTTTAGATTACACTAAAATTGGTCATTTAATGAAACTCATCAATCTCTACTACACTCTACTACTACTCTACTACAATCTACCAGATAGAGTGCCTAAAGCCTTTGTGCTTGGCCATTACTTGTATTTGCCATTCTCCAATTTATCACTCATTACTGGGAGAATTTACTCCTAACTGGAACATGCTGGCTTTTTATCAGCTGCGCAAACAGTGAGACCCCGCTCTCTGCTGTGCAGGGCGCCCCATGCTGAAAGCTGCAAGCAACACTGCCTGCAGTCCTCAAAGGACTTTTCCCCTTCCATCACAAACTACATTTTACTGTATTTTTCTGATCCTAACAGACAAAGAGCTGAATTTTGATGTTTATCTTCTGTTTCTTTTGCTTTGTTCCAGTATATCTTCAGGCCCTGATTTTACAAGTACATTTTCTCTACTAAAAAGATAAGCGTAGATTTGTGTTTACATGGATTAGCAGCCAGGAAAGGATCTGCTTTCACAGTTTTATGACGTCTCCCTTTCACTATTACAATGCAGTTTTTGCAGGGCCTTCCCAAATGACCTGCTGTATAGACAATGGCAGATACTATGCAAAATGCTCCTGTCAACTGTTCCATGTACTCCATAGAGCTGTAAAGTGATGTCAAAGAGATGAATGAAAGCAGTGCTGCGTGATTTGGTGGAAGTTTTTGCCTTAGCTCAAAAAGGTCAAAGAGGACAAGTCTAAAAATGGTATGTCTATATTTATCTGTCCTATCTCCTAATATTTTGGGATTTTATAAAAAACTTCGTAGGTTTTATGTAGTAGGAAGTGATTAAATGAGCACTGGGGTAGGTAAATGAATAATGACGCTTCACCCTGGTTGCTGTTGTACCCATTGAACAAATATTGACATGAAAAGAAACTCAAGGGTTTGCGTGCAACTGGATTGTATTTGTAGCCTGGTTTCCTAAGAAAATGAGACTAAAGCAGAGTCTGTTTATGTGTCTAGTCATCCATCTGTCTGTCAGTCCTTCGCCTAATAGTTTCTGTAGCAGTTAATGAAATGTTTGCAGTCTTGCTTGTAAAGAGGATTAGGATATTGAAGGTCCTTTAAGTTTTAGTTGAAAATCAGTATCTGCGTAAGGACTGAGAGAGAAGTCCCTGCCTCCCTGGGGAATGGCAGGCAGAAATGCTGCCTTTACGCATAGTAGGCAGCAGCGTGTTCCAGCCAGTTGGTCACTGTGAAGGAATTCCTGCGTCAATCTCAGCGTGGCTGCTTCCAGTAGCATAAGGGACATGTCCACATGCTGGAAGGGGAATGAGCTGAGGTGTTTGTGATGTGGTAGCAGGGGGCAGGAAACATGCTGATTCCGTTCCAGCACAGTCCTGCTTTATGGACATCCTAAATCAGAATATGGGGCTTTTGGACAGTTGATCTAAAACACTTGCCCACGTTTTTTCTCCCAGGGATGAAGTCTAAATCATGAATTCTGAGCTTTTCCTCTAAGATTTTCCTTGACCATCTATTTCCCTCAAACAGGTACTGCCTCACAGAGATGTAGTGTGATATAGTTAGTGTGGGGGTTTTGTAGTCTTTGTTGTCTTGAAGGCATAGAACTTGCCAGAAAATTGACCTGGTGTCACTAAGCAGCTTTCTCAACTTACGGATTACATTTAAAATAATTACTCTGCTAGTCCTTCAGGACTCTACAACATTTCCATAACACTGCAATGCTGCCATCATTTTGAAACAGTCATGCTTAGGAAATGCAACCACTGTCTTTACATCAGTGGGATATCACATAGCCAAATACTAGCAACACTTTGAGGTCTGTTAATTCGTTAATTGTTGATCACTTCAGCATGAACGTTCTGGCAACACGTTTTTTTGACAATTTGTGGCTCCTGAGGTCTCCACATGGCTTCTTTAGAGTTGCAAAAATTTATACTCCACCATATATACTCCTTGACAGCACGTATGCTGCAGTTACTCACTTTCAACAGTAAAGAGTGCAGTACACTCCCCTAAAAAAAAGCCCAAGCCAAGCAGAAAATATGTTATACTTGTAAATTAAGTAACAGGAGAAATATCCCAGATTTTACTTACCAATTGGACTGTCACAGAGTCCTGGGTACTTGTCTTGGAGCTTCAGTAATGCTTTCTTAGCCATATGATGACCCAGAACTCAACTGCAGTAGACACTCAACAATTTCTTCTAAGTATGATGATAAGATATATAAAATTGTGTAAAGGAAATATATTTAATCAAGAAATAGAAAAGGTATCAGAGTTGGATCCTAAATCTTTACTTTTCAAATCCTCTTGCTCTTATGTTTTGCCCCAATCCTGAACTGGCTCTTGCAATGTCACTAAGGTAATTACTGTAGCAATCTGGGAGCAGTGGTATGTAGCAAGTTGATATCTAAAAATGTCAGTTTTCTGGCACCACACTGCTTTTCTTTTTTTCAAGAATATTGGAAATGGATCTGAAAAGAGGTGTTAAAAATAAAGAAATATAGTCTTCATCTTTATAATCATATGGAAATAACCCTCCAAGTATTACTACCACCCTCACTAGATCCTGTAGCAGAGTGGAACTGAGTTTCCCATTTAAAAAAAAAAAAAAAATCCACAACAGATAGCACTTAGGGATAAAAACATCAGACTTCTCTACAAAACATTTTTCCTATAACAAGAAACTTGATGAAAGTACCAGAGCAGTAACAATAAAAATGATTAAAACACTCGTTTAGTGCCCAAACTATTGAGAAGAAATTGTCATATTTTGCATGTATAATTACATTTTAGAAAAGGTATAAATAAAACAGCAACACTGGTCCCTCAGTCAGTGCATGAGCATGTGCCCATATTGAGTGAAGAGTATTGATCAGAGGGGAAGCCGAGGATGCTCAGTGCTTTTAAGAGGTATATTCTCCCAGCCAGCCTCTCCATGCATACAGGAAGCTCATACATTGTTCTAAATACAGAAAACTCATAGTTATTGACAAGTACTTATGAAAATCTGGCCATTAATCTCAACTACACATCATTATCAGAGATGAAAGAACTCCTGCTAATTTATATAAACGTGTATGAAGTTAACAAAAGGGTTAGCTTAACCTTAGGAGTATGAATGCAGTCAACACTGACAGCTAGGATGCCTAACTAGGATGGATAAAACTGTTTGCACAGGTACTGACTGTGGTGGAGACACTCAGGCTGGTTGTCTGAAGATCCCTGGCTACACCATGGTCCCTAATTTTTGTGGTATGAGAGTCAGGGTGCAGTGTCACTGGAAGTAGCCCTGTGTGCTGTTTTCCAATATGATTAACTCAGGCTTTTGTGCTACCCCCAAAGCAGCTAAAATGCTCTTGGTCCCAATCTAGTTCAGGAAGCTCAGCAGCAATTCTGATGCCCTCCAGAGAATGATGCAGAAAGCTGAGGGCACTCAGAGCCCGAGGGCAGAATCCCTGCCTGCTCCTGCTTACAATAAACCTTTCAGAGGTTATTGAGAGCTAGCTGTGAGCATCAGGTTATTACTGTGGCTATCTGATCAGTAGCTGCATTTTAGAGTGGCAGTGCTTGAATTTGCTGCTCTGGGAAACTACAAAGAGAGAAGAGGAAAACAATGGAAATCCTGTTGCAAAGGATGAAGGTTTTGCTAATTTAAGCTAATGCTATGCCATTGCCTCCTACACAGCCCATCATGGGCTGCATTCTCTCAGGAAGGTGCATAACGTTTCAGGAGTGTTTCAAGCACCCTGGACATCCCCGTGTCAGAGGATCCTTCGGGGACAGCTGAGGCTTGCTTAACTTTCTTACCAAACTGCAATGTTGTCTGGCTGTTCCCAGGGCTGGCAGACAGCTAAATGACACCTGAAGTCCCTGTCCTGGAGGGAACGTGCTGAAAGCTAGAAGATACCTCGTAGTGAGCTTGTGTGGAAATCAAGGACAGTGAAGTGGGTGTTTGAGAGTGAAGCATTAGTTTTGTTTTACAGCTGGGGACTAGAGTCTAATGAATTTCATAACACATGGGGGAGACTGTGGTGACTCACACTAGGATTGTGTATTTGTGCCTAAATTACATAAACACAGTGGGATGTCCATATGTCTGAGTAGAAAGAGCTATTTAGTAACTGAATGCACAAACGAGGTGCCCCTGATGGCAATCATTACAGATTATTGTACTGATCTGCTGCCTAATGGCTTGGCTGGATCTCCCCTACTGCAGCAAGACCAAAAGGGAAAAGTTACGTTCAATCTTTTCTTTCTTACTTCTGTCTCCAAGATGCAGCCCTAACAATGTTAACATTTTCTTTAGGAACAGCACTGTGTTCCAGGGGTTTGTCCTTTCCGCAACATATTCCCTGGCCAGTGATCGGGCTTTTCATTTCTTACAGTGGCTGAGTCTGGGATCAGAAGGTATTCAGAGGGCTAACTTTGGCAAGGAAATCAGTGCTGGGCACCTGTGAAACTTCCAGGTCTTGCGAAAAGTTTGTCTGATGAACATTGAACTGTGTCCCTTGCACACTTCAGGTGTTTGTAGTAGTAGTTTGATTTGTGATGCATGCAAAGCATTACATACTAATGGTTATCAACATAATGAACACAAGACTATTGTTAGGACCATTACACCTGATGCCTGAGGGCTTTACCTCCTTACCTTCCTGTCTCATGCACTGCTGAGCATTAGTGTTTACACAGCACTAAGATATCATATTTAAGTGTTGTGTGATTAGTCATTTATTCTAATGATCTGTTTGTTCTTTTGGTCTGTTTAAAGTACATTACCCTTTACTTTTGCCATTAAAAAATAATATTGAACTCTTACTTACTTCTTAGTTGAAATATCATGAGAATTTCAAGCTCCAAATAGTTCGCCTTTCTTTTCCAAATGAGCAATCTTCATCTGGTGAGTCTGCCCACATGCTAATCTTTACAGGTGTAAGTGCATATCCGCATGTGGAAGACCAGCATTTTGTACCTTTGCTTCAGTGTGAGCCATTTTTTAAAAATAGAAATATGATTTCATCTCTGACTTTAATCTTCACTTTCTTACAAAACAGTGTTTATATCGGCTTATTTTTTTTTTTCCCGATGAAGTTGGAATTTCAAAGGGAATTTTCTTTCAGTGTGTTGATAGTTGGGGATTGGGGAGAGAGCTGCCTACAGGGTTGTTTTGGTGTTGCCTCTCTGTAGGAAATGAATGCCCAGGATTCAACTACTGTAGTACCTTTAACATGTACCAGCTGTTGGTAGATAACACAGCCCTTTCAGCTTATCAAAGGTGTTGCAATCAACCAATTCTTTACTGGTGAAAATATGGTCTTCTACTTGACGGGGTGGATTTCTGCCCTGTATAGTAGGATTGGTAGTAAAGCACACTCAGAAAATACTTTGAAAAGCAAAGAATGTACCTGTACTTCCTGACTTTTCAACTACAAAAATACTTTTAAAATGGGATTTTTCCAGATTTTGCATAGTTTGGACTACAGTGACATTCGCCACATCACCTCCTTGACTCCTCTAAAGTCACTGCAGCAAATGGTTATATGGAAAAGTGTCCTTGAAGGCAATTTAACAGCTGGAAACATAGAGGAGGAACCAGTCCCTTGTGAGCAATAAGCTCTCAGCAAAGAGAATTTAAAGCAATTTGGCAGTTCCTCAGTGGTTCAGCTATAAGCATGTTCTGGGGGAGTAATGGGATAGTTATATTTGTATTATCTAAATGACACTCATAATGCCAGAGAAAATAGTTGCTGCAGCTGCAGGGAGCCTTGCTGGTCAATTCATGCTGCCACTCAGCTCTCCCTGTGGGGCAGAATGCCCATCATGGGCTGGGCTTTCTCCTTGGGGACAGGGTAGCTGTGCCCTACCTCTCCCTTTGGAAACCTATCAGCTCCCAAATCAACACCAGGTATTTACTGCATAAGGTGAAGAGTATGAAATCATTTTACCTGTTAATCTGGGCTCCATTTCACTTTTCTTGAAAAAGCCTGTTAAATATTGTTGACTACCATTCCCTCTTCAATTTTTTGTAAGATTGTTTGTAACCTGGTCATTGATCTAGCAATTTCCAACCAGCAAAATGCTTTTTTTGTTGTTTTGGACTAGAAGAACTAGCATTTTCTCTTAATAAGGTATTTGTATTTTCATAAAAAATAGGCTTCTATTTTTAAAGATTAAACATGAAATCACTTCCAGGTAGGTATAAACCTATGTTTCAATTCCCTATATGTAATTAAAATGTTGATGTTGGCTGTACAACACAGACAGATAAGGAGTTTATTTGCCAAAATTAGGAGCATGGCAGAATCATAATGTAGGAAGTCTTGCTAGGCATGATATTTTTCTGTTGAATGTGAGGAGTCACTGATAAAGTATCTTGACTTAACCCAACAATTTGTGAAATCTTTCAGAGTTGCCTTTTCTTGATGGGGGAAGATCTGCACACCCCACCCACATCCTGGTTAATTGCTGTCTGTGACAGAAGATGACCATACTGCACCAAAGGGGTTGCATTGCTGGTATGAAGCCTTAGGCACTAGAAATCTTTACAGCTGTACTCTACAGAACAACTCCAATTCATATCATTTGAAGATTAGACATATAATTATACTGGTTTGTGTATCGTCAGCAGTTCAGAAAGTCTGAATAAAGGAACAGGACTAAAAGAAACACTTCATGCTCTGCAGTAGAATTTACAATATTTTCTAAGTCACTTGAGTTTCAGGCAGGACAATGACAAGACCTGTGCCAAATTAAGGGAAGGACCAAAGAGAATGGTGCAACAGAAGCTACTTCACTGAGAGGATTTACTGCCTGACTTGGTCTTCTGGTTAAGTGAACTGGCAACACCAGGTTGTCCCCTGATTAAGGTCAACAAGGAAACCATGTGCTGATAGCCAGATTACCTTTTCTACCTAGAACATGGATGAAGGAGGTCACACTGACACTTATTCTGTTTCTGAGGTGCTAGGGGCACTTAGCTGAGAAGCAAGAAATTAGATCCCAGTTCAGCCCTAGAGGGGAGGAGAAGAGAAAAGTGATGAACCTATGGATCCCACCAAGAGCTGAAGCTGGGGGTCCTTGCAGTGTTCTGGCAGGAGGCACCTTCTGCCCCTCTGTGCAAAGCTTGCTCGGTGTAAACAGGAATAGGAGTCCTGGGGAGAGAGAGAAAGAGAAGGGCGGAGGAATGAGGAGTCCATCATTCTCTACTACCTGTCCTGTGAGGTTTTGTGTGTTTTATGTTAAATAGCCATTGGGAAAATCACAGAAGCACCAGGGAGGGAAGGAGCCATTCCTGCATGAGGGCCCATTTGTCAAGGTATGAAATTACACCTCTGCTGAGACCTTCTCTCTGGTTTTGGGCTCCTCTGCATCCCTGTCTGTAGAGTGGTGACCTGTAACAAAGAACGTTAGAAAGGTCTCCCTCTGTCTAACGTGCCACTGGGTGATTCAGACAGTCTCCTGCAAACTGACTGGGGGCAGTGGAACTAAGTCCCACTCTATATCTGGGCCCATTAAACATCACCTCTCACCTGCTGTTTCCTTTAAACGATGGTGAGCAGGACTGCTGAATCTTGTGCTTCAGCATCAGCACTCAGAATACAACAAATAATTCAGGACCTTCAAGGGACATAACTGTAAGAATCACCTAGTTTACAAATCACAAAACTTTAGGCTGGAGATAGGTTTCATCAGCCTAAGCAACAGATTCTTTTGGCATGTGCAAAAGCACGGCTTTAGAGACAGAAAGCAGTTTTCACTGAAAAATGCAGACACATGTATTGATTCAAGCATCTGAAAGAGCAAAGTAGGGATTTTCTAGTTTGCTTCTCTGAATTTAGATATCCGGCTGGAGATTAGGCACATAAGCAGCATTTTGGATCCTGTAATGTGGCTTTGGGTTCTTTTTATTAAAAAAAAAAAAAAATTGCATGATTTAAAAAGGTATTCACCTGCTGTGAATCACTTCTACTATTCAATTCTCAAGCTGCCCACAAGATGAACAAGCAGTTGACAGCTTTCTATTGTCAATAAATAAGCATTGCATATTATTGTTTGATGTAAATGCAAATAGAAAGGAAATCAGTTATTGCAAAACTGCTAGGAAACACAGTGGTACAGACAATCTGAGATGGGTTTCTGGCATCAGCAATTACTTGTTTTAAAATTATGTCCGAGCAGGTAACAGCTCAGAGAATAATTCAGAGTACAGAGTGTACTTTGTAAAGTACACTCATTTCTTACTTGTTTCTGAGATCTTAATAGTTAGAGCTAGGTAAGAAATGGTACAGCTATTCATTTAAGGTACTTTTATTAAGGGACAGGCATGTGAAAGTGTTTTAAAATTCTAGATTAAAAATAGTCAAGGGCATTTTTGAATAACGTACCTTTTATGATTATAAGTAGAAACCATAATGAAGTGACAGAAATATCTTGATTTTGATTAGATAGTCATAACAAATTCATATTTAATTTGGCATGTACTTTAGACACCCAGAGCCGTTTTCTGGGAACAAAACATTTTTTATAGTTTTGTACTAATTTTAGAGTTTTAAAGGTGACAAAGTACTTTAAAAATAAACATTCATTGTTACTAAGCAGCAGCTGAGAAAAAATAATTGGTGTCAGAGTTGTGTGCTTTGCTCTCCTGGTTTGCGTTGGTGCGATGTGGCTTGAAAGAAAACTCATAGATTGGTTGGAAGGGGACAGATATGAAGGGCAAAAAAATATTTTAGGTACCATACTTACAAAATTACCTTATAACAAAGAACTCTGCATGTAAGACATGGTAGTTTAATGAGTGCATATTCTTCTTTAAACCCACAACAACTTGTTTAGTGGTGATATAGAAATGGTTGTATTTAGACCTGTCACCATTGTTGAAATTTCAGTTGATATTTTAACATTCAATAACTTCAATAACAAATCTAGTGATATCTTTTACAAGTTACAAAAAAGGTTCATTATTAACTAGGCAGAACATGGTGGTATAAGTCTAGAGAATTAATTCAGTAGTTCTCATATTTTACTAGGATTTATGATTTTTCTAGCTCATAAAACTATAAAGGAAATTAAAAAAATACAAAAATAATAACCATAAAAGTCTTCGTATGTTCCAATGAACAAGTGAGATGAAGCTAAGCCCTGGATTTTAGGCAACCAGGCTATCTTCCTTTCACGGTTACTTTAGGGTTTTGGAATTTTTTTCCATGACAGTTAAGCAATAAAAAATTAGTGTTATATAAAATTAAGACGCTTTTGGTATTATCATAAAACAGTATTTTTGGAAACACTCTTGCATTCCCTGGCACAGAACAGAGCTGTCCTCATTTCTCGTATGATCCTAGAATACAGAAAAAAGTGACCAAAATGGAATAAAAGAATAACTGCTCACGAAAAGTCCCACAAAAGGAAAATGTTTGTATTCCCTTTAAGCATTGGGATATATAGCACATATATCGATTAAAAATAAACCATAATTAATCTATAAGCAAAGAAAGCTTCTCTTAAAATATACAGCTAAAAACCAAACCAGAATAAAGTAAAAGGTACTGAAGAGAAAAGCACAAAGAAAGAAAACATTCTGTCTTTTGCTTTCCTTTTTCTCCTCCTTCTTTTGTGGATATATACTGTAGATCCTTTGCACTTCTTTCTTAGTTTCTCAGCTTCCTGGTGTTGTAGCTGAATGTGGAAACAGAGCTAGAAAGCTGTATTTCAGCTTTCCATCAAGAGCCTGACAGAGCCTATGTTTGTCATTTAAATATCTCCAATACATGCTGCCAGTGGGAAGAAATTAATCTTTTAGATAGCATAGTGCAGCTCAACTAAGCCCTGGAGGGAGAGGCAAGGACTTCACTTGGAAGAAGTTTATTATTTATATAGCATCGCAGATGCACACGGTCTTATGCACTACATCAGCAGCACCGGCCAAATGTGTGTCTTGCTTCAAAGGGCTGCTAAGGCCATGCGCATCTCCAAACAACGACTGGTTCAGGGAAGAAGAAATTCACCACTGGCCAGAGCGGGGCAGAAAATCTCCTATTGGGGTGACAGAGAAGGCAGGATGGAGGGCACAGGAGGTGCTGATCAATGAAATACGCCCAAACACAAACTCCTGCTGCTGCTTTTAAGGTACGGGATTACACACCTCTGATGAAATCTGGAGGAAGCTCAAGAGGGAGAGGATTTCTACTGGCATCAAATTGTCCCCCTGCAGCTATTGCTAGTTTGGTATTAATTCACTTAAACTGTGACAGCAACCCGGCTTGAAGTGTAGGTTAAAAATGTTCATGTACAGTGAGGTAAGGGAGCAGCTAAAAGCTAAATAATGAACTAGTCATGCTGTGGCCTTATGAATAGCAAGGGTAAGGTCAATGTGGCTGTGCTCAAAGGAGTAGTCGGGCTACCTATATGCTTCCAGCAAATCCCCAGCCTCTGTGAGTAGTGATACCTTCTTGATCCTTCATCCTTTGCACAGGTTGTCCTCATTTAGCAGATGTTGATGTGACGTAGATTTGGCTTCTTGCAGTGAATTTGGAGAATATGTCCTCCACCTGCACGTTTTTGCTAGGCCAAATGATACTAAGTGATGATGGGTGTAAGTATGTAGACGTAGCTGGTGAAGATTTAGTGGTAGATGTCCCCATGTTAGGTTGAAGTGTGAAGGTCTATACTGTTTAGCTGCGTTGTGGTCCACCTGTAGCCATTTGAGTCAATCTTTCAAGTTAGTAATTTAGAATAGTCATTAACCTGTGAAGCCAGGAACATCTGACCAGTAAACCTGGCTTGGTGGCTGATTTTCTGTGAGGTACCTGGAAAATCACTAGAGGCTGGCTTTTCAGGGGTGTTTAGCTGCCTAAAATCCTCAAAAGTCTGACAGCATGGTATTGAATTTGTCAAAGTGGTCGCTTTCTTCCAAATGCTGTTATCTGTATACAGTGACGGAAATAGGCCAGCATGCAGCAGGAGGCTGTACGGGTGTTCCTCGGACCATGATAAGAGAGCAAATGGATTCCCTAACAGGAACTACAAGTTCTTTATGTTTCATCCATCATTTAAAGTCATAAGTATTGGTGTGTGCACCTGATTTTAGAAGGGCTGATGGCCAACACCTCCACTGGATTCAGGAAGGACTACAGATTCTTGTACTTTTTCAAACCAGCTCGAGCTATTGCATGTTGGGCAAGAAAACTCAGCCACTCTGAAAACACATTTTTACAGCTTTTTTCTTCTACATAAATAAACATATCTCAATTATCTCACACATGTACTGCAGGGATTAGTTATGCACTGCACAGAAAGCTCTCTGAAAACCTCATACCCATCTCAATATTAGGATTGGAAGTGTTGTTGTACAGTGACTGCATTGGTAGTCTAATTGATTATAAATATCTGTAATCTGTGACAATTTAGCAGGGTGATGATAACCCTCTCAATTATTTACCATCCTGAGCATCACTTGCCGCTCCAGGCATGCTCAGTAGCTGTGGTAGCTTCCGCACTGCTCATAGGTGTTACACCACCTTCCCCTGTGCTGAATGCTGAATTTTTCATGACACCCACTGTACTTAGCTACAAAGTTATGGTTATACTTATTTATAAAGTTACTTCAATTTTCTGCAGTTAGTGCTACAGTAACTAACTGCTGTGTTTTCAAGTTTCATAAAGTGATTTGTTTGGGACTAATTCAAAGACTCTCAAATTATCAATCCCTGTATGAAGCTCAATTTTCATTTCCTTCACATGACAAAAAAAGCAGAAAGTATATCATTATTTTCCTTCAAATATACCTTTGAAAAGTCAAGCAGCTTGAGATCTCTGTAGTATTATACCATAGTGTGGGCAAATGAGCAGGCATTTAGTTTCTCTCTCAATGGAGAAAGCATTTTTGTAACAGTCAGGTTTTACAGACAAAATGTAATTAGAGATTTGCTCTCCGTTGTACAGTGCAGAAAGCTGTCATTACTTGAATATTTACAATTCTGTAAATGAGTTGAAAAAATCTGCTGGAAAACAGAGTATAGTAAATGTATTATCCTGTTATGCATGTTTAAGAAGACAATTACTTTGACTCTGTAGTGAGTCCTTAATAATCCAGGATTTTGTTCACAAGCAGAATTAAATGGAGTGCAGACAGAAGCAGTGTACAGGTAGGGACCTTGGCCTTGCATCCTTTGCTGGTGCTTCACCTTTCCAATATACTCCACATGATGAAGTCTTTGTCAACTTTTTCTGTAGTTCAGTGACTTCTTTATGTCCAAAACAGCAGTATGGCTGTACTGTGCTACATTACCATGATGGATTTGCAACTCTTTGGGGTCAGTGGAATGATTCCCATATCATATATTATGGAAATGAGGCTAGCGACAGCATCAAGGTTTGCCAGCAACCTCTATTTTAATAATACTTTTAAACTGACCAGCTACTAGGAAAACATCATAAAAGCTTGAAGTTCAGAGGGAGTTAGAATCATAGAATCATAGAATCATTTAGATTGGAAAAAATCTTTAAGATCATCGACTCCAGCCGTAAACCTAACACTGCCAAGTCCACCACTAAACCATGTCCCTAAGCAACACATCTACGTGTCTTAAATACCTCCAGGGATGGTGACTCAACAACTGGGCAGCCTGTTCCAAGGCTTGACAACGCTTTCAGTCAAGAAATTTTTCCTGATATCCAATCTAAACCTCACCTTGCCCTACCTGAGGTCGTTCCCTCTCGTCTTATTGCTTGTTACTTGGGAGCAGAAATCGACACCCACCTCACTACAACCTGCTTTCAGGTAGTTGTAGAGAGCAATAAGGTCTCCCTTGAGCATCCCTTTCCCCAGGCTAAACAACCCCAGTTCCCTCAGCCGCTCCTCATAAGACTTGTGCTCTAGACCCTTCACCAGCTTCATTGCTCTTCTTTGGATGAGAGTTGAAGGATATTTGAAGCTCAAGTCACATCTGTTGCTTAAACCAGAAGGAAGGCGCACTGATTAGCACTACCACAGCTCTGTGCAAAGCACCACTTCCAGCTCCTGTTGCATTGCTGGAAAGGGGGGAAGCTGTTGCCCAAGTAGACAGAATGTATAGCCAGCAAGCTGCTCTCCAAGCTCCTATAGGAAATAGTGTTTTGCCTTTGTGCAGGAGAGTAGCACACTTTGAGTTGCTGCAGGAGTGGTAATTTGGATGTCAACTTTCATATGTTCCCCTGTCACCAGAGGCTGAACAGGTACACTGTACTTGCATTCCAGAAGTAATAAAGTAAGGAAAGTAAAATCCTTGCAGTATCAAAATGTAAAGATGCATGTCACATTTGGGATTTTGGAAAAGGAACTATGGCGTTTGTAAGACCGTGTTCCCAAGAGAGGATTTGTTACTCAGGGGTCTACATGTGGAAGTGGCCATTAGAGACTGCAGCCTTAATGGCAGCCCAGAGTTTAGAGGATGATGCACGAAGGGCAGCAAATCAACATCTGCTCCTTGATTAGTTCAGTATTACTAGAAGAGAGCCCTGGTGCTATCTGTCTTCCAACTGCCAAGAGCACATTTACTCTTCTGTGATGGAATTTCCAAGCTGCACAAATATGCTCATCAAAGGCTGGGGCAAAATTGTTTTCCATCCCCATCAATCTGAAATCAGTTAGATGTGTTTTTGTAAAGTGAAGCTGCTCATTATCATTTCCACTGGTGGAGACTGACAATGTGTGACAGTTTGTTGTGATTAAGAGATACAATTTGGAGAGAAACCAAGGCTGTAAAATATTTCAAGTCAGCACTAGAAATCTGAAAAAGCCTTTAAGCAATTGTCAAGAAATAACATTGGAGAGTCTCAAACTTTCTTCTGGATTCCAGCGCCTGGAGGGTATATCACTGTTTACATTTCTAGGGGAGAATACAAACTTGGGCTCTCTGCTACTGTACTGAAGATTTATGCTAAATAGTTCAAGACATTTAGCAGTTCTTTAGAGTTTGCATTTTGGTAGTAGCACAGGTTGTGTTGCTCATTTGCCTTTGTTTTCCTTAAAATTGTCCTTTGAAGAAAAATATCAGGAAGATCTAGTGCTTTGTGCTGTAAAAGGACAGTTTCCGAGGCTCCCAGGTTCTACCAAATATGCTATAGAAAGGACTGAGAAAATTTTGTATGTGAACTTCAGGGTGCAGAGCTGTGTGTAGTCTTGGCACTGTGTGTCAGGATCATACCAATTTACAAAACTTAATTATATGATACTATATTAATATCTTAATAAAAATATTGTCTGTTGGCTCTTTGTGATCAAGCACATGGGTTTTCCTGGTGCTTGTCATACAATAACTACTATTTTATTAGAATTTTGATTAACACACTATTATTTTTATTTTATATTAGATTGCTTTTCTTCATCTACCTGTTTCTTCAGCTGAAACACTGGAAACCATCCCTTTCACTGTTTCCTGAAGGTAAAGGACAGTTCAAGTCTTTGATCCTATCTTCAGAGCTCTCCATTGCCCTGATGCTGTGCTATCTGACCTTCCATTCCACTGAAATAATGTCAGTCTTCTGTGTCGTTGACTTCATGAATTTGTAATTCAGCCCTGGAAGAGGTCAGAACTGCGTTATACCTCAGAGTTCTTAGTCATTTGTGTTGATACGAAAAGAGACGAAGCTGGGTGCAGTCCTGACACTCAATTCTAAGCAAATCAGAGTTTCTTTTTTTAGGCTGATGTAATCTTAAATTTCCCCTAATTCCCCTCTGTCTTTCTGGCAAGTTATGTCAGGCCCCTTTAGGAAGGTTTCCAGGCAGTCTTGTCTGCTTGATGTTGGCCACGTACCTTCATTGCAGTGTGAATGGGCTACTTGGGGCAGCCAGTATTGGCAAGGAAAACCTAATTTCATCCACATTGGCATAAAGATATGTTTAAAAAAATGCTAAAGCTAACAAACATCAAGAAGGGATTCTCCTTGACATTCAGCTGTTTGCCCTAAACTGGGCCCTGAATTAACTCCTGAGGGTAATAAGTGTGATTGAGTTTAGACCCAAAGCCATTGGATTTTGTGGTAATCATAAGGATTTTATGGTAATCATTTGTTCATGGTGGTGCTAATAATGCTTCTGTCTGTTGAATCAGAACCTGTGAAATGAATTGATAGCCTTGAATCCAGTTCCTTCAGGAGTGTCTGCATTGTTGCCCAGATTCTTTGTTCAGCCCTCAATACTAAAATCTATACGAAACTGAGAAATGGTGTGAAGAAAAGGAGATGGAAACACTTCAGACAGAAAAACCTGTATTTTTGAAAGGGTATGCCATTAGGTTTTGGAATAAACTATGTAGGATCCTGCAGTTGAATTATGATCCCTGGAGAGTTTCAAAGGTAGCTGATGTCTTCTGTGCCCAGTTTATCCCACTTAATTAACGCCACTCCATTTAATCCGGGCAGGATCTCAGTCATCCTAGGTTTTCTGCAAAGTCAATGGAGAGAGACAGAGATTTTCTGAAGGTGATTCAACCTACCTAAACAGAACTTTGTAAATTCAGGGGACGAAGTCTTTTTGAAATAGAAGGTTTTAGCTATAATGTGTAATTATTGTGCCATTAAAAATAGCTCACACTACCGATGGTTTGATACAGGAACAGGAGGTCACCTTAGTATTCTGTTAACACACCTGGTTTTATATTTTCAAATCAATCAATGGGGACTCTACTTAAGTATGAATTAAAGACATCATCCCACATTAATTTAAGACCAGATGTTCAGAGGTGTTTAAATGGCTCATTCCTGCTGAAATCAATAACTTCTGAAGTTCTGGGCCTTTGTGATTAACAGGTTCTATAAAAATCAACCTTTATTTGATGGCCTATTACAAGTTATGCTCATACAGGATATTGCATGAATAATAAAAGTCGTAGTCATATCATTTGTATCCTTCCTCTGTTGACCGTATATCAAATATAATCAGCACAAACACGTTTCTTACCCTTCCATATCCTATTAGAGAAAGGGTTATTGCTCTGAATGATGCCAGCTGGACAGTCAAGTTATCGTCATACAATATATTTCACCTTGAGAAGGCTCTTGTGAAAGCCTCAGCAGGTCATTAGGATGTAGGCAGACTACTATATTCAGTTCCAGCTAGACAGTCTGTATGGCATGTCTTTGATTTTGGGTTGCTTTATTCAGCATCAGGATCATTTCTTTATTTTTTGATTAATCTCCCCACTTTTCTGGTTGAAGAGATCACCAGCAAACCCTGTGCCTGTCAGCTGCCTTACACTTGAAAATCTTGAGAAAGATGTGACACTGGGAGTTTGCCAGTGTGTAGAGCTTTTCTGTTAAGAATTTTAATGGGAAAGGAAAAAGAATAATGTTTGTAATCTGGAGACAAAACTGCTTGCCGTATACTTTATTACAAGGCAAAACCAGTTCTCATCATGCCTAGTTATAGGCAAAAGAACAAGAAAAAGAAAAAAAAGCAAGAAGAAAAGTCATCCTAATCAATCAAATAACTATTTCTCTCTTATGCCTTTCCTGTACAAGGTCAATAACACTGCTCAAGAAGCAAATCACTCTACAGAACCGGTGTTTTACTGGCACAGTGCATAGTTTTATTTTCAAGCTTCAGAGCTCTCTTGCTCATATCATTCCTTTAAATCGCCTTACTCATATCTTCATTGCTTTACCTCAAAGCCACTACCATAAAACTCCTGAGCTGCAGCTGGGAGAAATGTAAAGAAGAGCAGCAAGAACATTATTTTTTTGGTTTACCACTTTACCAGTGCCAGAATTTGCCAAAAAATCCTGAGAATGGACAAGATTCATTTGGTTTTGTTGAAAAGTTAAAAAAGGGCTTTACATGTATATCTCTCTATGCTGCAAAATGAGGAATGGTGGCATGGGGAGCCAGCTGTGCCAGTTCTCTAGTTTTGTCTGCACAACTTTCATTCAAGCTTCTGTTCCTTTTTCTCCACCATAAATGTCCTGCAAAATTCTTAGACAAGAAGGCATCCTACTAATTCTGGTCTTAAACATGTGGTTATTCAAATACCTACCAAAAGCCCAGTCTCCCTTTCAATCATTTATTCAACTCTAATTTAGTGTTTCTTATGTATTTATTATGTTTATTGTGGTCATAGTGGTCAGTTTTTATGTCTGTTCCCACCAGATATTAAGAACCGCCTTTATGATACCAGTTCTATGCTCATGCAAGTAATGCCTATATACTGTATTTTCTTCGCACACTGTGCCCCCATCCCTGAATGATGGCTATTCGAGAAATAACTTTAGGAGGAAATAAATTTATTTCTGTTTTATTGATTTGTGTGTCTTTCCACAAGATTAATTTCCTATTAGGTTCTAGGCTGCCTATGTGTTATTCAGATTCCTAGACCTCTCAGTAAATCTACACTCCACAGTGACTGTATACTTCATTTTGCCTTGGCTGAGTTGTTAACCTACAGTCCAGTCATATATATTCTGCAGCTTCACCAACTTAATCAAAGGCAGCTTGACTACTTAGTAGGAACTGTTGTAAATGTGTCTCATCCAGAAATCACTTCCTCTGACAACAGAAAATGTCTAAGCTGTAATATAAAAATTTAGTAAAGCTGAATAATTTAGTTTTCATCTGGTTTGATTGCAAAAGCTGTCCTCACTTTTCAGAAGTCTTCTGTAAAGGTGCTTCATGTTTTGTAAAATTGTAACCTAAATACACTCTCAGAATGTGAAAAATGTATGTCACAGACGTGTTCAAATTTTTTGTACACTCTAACCTTTCTGCAGCTGTATTGTATTAAAAAGTGACCTTATGTAAAAGGAGTGAATGTAATTAGCAATTCAAATCCCCTGTGTGTTATACAAGTGGTATAAAATGGCCTCAGAATATTTAAGATTCAAACTCAATATTTTTTGTGAAAACTGAAGCAGTTTTTCTTTACTCTTTTATCTTTCATATAAGGTCTTATTTCATCAGTTGATGCTATTTGTAGTGATTGTTATTCTAAATGAGAGCAGCTAATCTGTCTGTTAAAGTAGTCCCTTGTGGGGATATGACTGCATAGATGAGGCTGTAGGGTATAGGTTTCATCTGGTTTATTCTTTTGTTTACATTTTGATTTAACACCTTCCCAAGACACATAGACAACCGGACACATGGTGAGTCCTCAGTGGAGTGGAAAAATGTAACCATTTGAATGTCTTCTGTTTCAAAACAGAAAGAAAAATTAATTTTCAAAACTTCTCATGAGCAGAATTCTGATACACCTAAAATTTCAATTTCACACTTGAAAAGCTGTTGCAGCTTTTAGATTATTATCTAATATGAAATATGTTCTTTTTTATTAGAATTTCTTCAGTAAAACAATTTTTTTTCTTCCTGACTCACATTCATAAAAGCTTATCCTACTCCTATCTGAATATAATGTTTAAATAATATTCACATGGAGTGAAAGTCATGCTCTACTTCAAAAGAAAAGATGAACAAGATTGAAGACTGAAATAAATTAATGTAAAAGCAAGACATTTGCAGGGAAGTTGCAATAACTCTCATGCAGAGCATGTGATTTTTATTTACTTTTTTCCTTTTTTCTGGAGACCTATCATATAAAATGAAGACTAATAAAGTGTTTTTTGATAAAAGAAAATGGATTCTCACAAAACACACTAGTAAGGTTGAGATGAACGTAAACTGCCAGCCTCAGAAGGAAACTTGATTCAGCCAGTTAGATCTCCTCATTTCATCCCCAGAAGTGCCTGTAATATGCATATACAGAACCACAGATGGAAAAATACATTTTAGACTAACAGAGGCTGGAGACACAGCCACCTGCCTTAGATCATGGCCCCTTTGGTCCTCTCACTCTCTCCTTCATCAGGCAAAGTCTTGTTAAGCTGAGGTTTGACCAAATATGTCCAGCAGTGGTTCTATCCTGTCATTGGTTATATTCACATTATCATCATCATGAAAAGGTTTAACCCAAGAAAATGGAAAGAGAATCATGTGGAAAAAAGATCAAGTGAATACAGCAATTGTTTCTTTACAACGTATTCTATAAAGAGAGGTTTTATGTTGTAGAAAATTAGATTGCCTCCCATAACAGAAACTCTTAACAGAAACCTGAAGGTATACTCAGTCTGCATTTTGTCATTGTGAAGGCTATATACTGTATCAAGAGGTTTCCTCTCATCTGTGTCAAGTGCTGAAGTAGTCAGGTTTTGAAGTACTCTCTGTATATATATATATATATATATAAGTACTAATAGGATCCTTAGATATGAGGGGTTTTCCATGCACTCCTTGCCAGGAAATGTATTTCAGCGGACCCAGATCTCATACCTACCTAGAGGACACTCAAGAAAGTGAGTTCAGGTGGACTCCTCTTCATTGTCTCACAAATGTAACCCAAAGACGAAAAACTGCTTTAAGATGTATCTGAATACACACACTTTTACATGCTATCATCACTTAATGCAAAAAATTACTCAATCTTAAGCAAAGACAAAATGTGAAACACTGAGCAAGGTAAAGACTGTGTCTATATGAATGAGCCATGCAAAGTTGGAGGAGGAGAGGTGTTGGGGAGACAGCTGGGGCTGTACCTCTGGGGACCACCTTGCAGGGTCACAGGGCTTCTCCTTCAGGCTGGCCCCACTCTTGCCCCATGTACTGTGCTCCTGTCAGCAGCCAGAGCACAGGCGGTGATAACTCCTGGTGCATGTCCCCCCATCTTGTCCAGGAGGAGTCCCACTCCTGCGCTCTCAGAGCACCCCGTGCTGTGAATCCAAGAACAGTAAGTGGGGATGAATGGAGGGTCCCCTGAAAAGCAAGTTCTAATACTGCTATAGACACTCCCAAAGTCTACTACAGCAATAGATGGGTCTTGCTTATCGAACTAGCAGACAGAAACATTACATGGAAAATGTGATACTTTTGCTATGAGCCTTTTCATACCAAACAGTAACCCCAATATTTACTTTCAAAAGAGAACTGCATTTTTACTCTGACTATAGCATAGCTTAAGCAGCTTTAACGTGAATTGACAGCCCTGCTTTAAGTTGCTGTATGTGCTTGTACCAACCCCTTGAATACATTAATTTCCTGACATTTTGGCACTGGGGAGGAGGCTTCCAGTGATTCTACCTGCTTAACTGCAAGCAGAGCAAATATTTCCTCTTACAGAGCATAACAGAAAAATAAACTATAGTTTCTTGAAGTTGCAGGAGTCAAATTAAACGATTATTTCCAAATTCCAGAGCCTTTCAAGAGTTTTTTTCACATCCTCTCTTGGAGTTATTCCTTTCTTTAAAATGTAAAGTATCACAATCTGGCCAATGCTGGCTCTGCTAGGGATGGATAAACAGGAATGATAGTTAGTTTCTTCATAAAATGCAGAATCTTTAAAATGTGCTTTATCTTCCTTTTGGTTCGCTGGAATATTTTCTGGTGCATGCCAATATGAGTCTAATCAGATTACTAAAGAAGCCAAGTCGTACTGATTTCAGTGGGAAAAGTTTTACTTTTGGTTTTGAGTATTTAGGAAAGAAATAAAATTTCCCTTCTTGATATAAAGCCTTAGGGATTCCCTCCCTGCTTCCCTCTCTCCCTCCTTTTCTGCCTTTCTCCCTGAACTAGGCAGATTTCCTGTAGTCCATATCTTTTCTTCAAACACCCAGTGCATCATATCTAATGAGGGAGGAGGATCTTTTTATGAAATTCAGTATTTGTAGGGTTCTAGTTATAAATTCTGTGGCGATCCTACTAAATTATACAGTTTGATCCTTTTTCTTATTCACTTTACTAACATTCTGACTTTTAACTACAGTATACTTTACACTAATCACAAGATGCCTGAAAAAAAGATAGTGAAGTCTAAGAAACGTTTAATGATAGCCAGACACAGAGAATATTGCAGTAAGTAGTTACAGAAGGAAATTTTGAAATTAAAAAATAGCTTTCTCATTTTTACAGCAGGTTTTAGTTTTTCAGCAAAACAGATTTTTCAGTCAGTCCTTCATAAACCAGTGTTTTTATCAGAAGCTGAAAGAAAAAAATAATCTATTGAAATTTCAATTATGTAATTTTTTAAGATTTCCCCCATTACAAAAACTGTTTTCTGCAGGCTCTAATAATGTTTACGATGTATGATCTGTAAAAATTCTGTTGTACTGATGACTTTTGTTTGAAACAGCTAAGTCTTTTCTAAGTTATTTCCTAAACAGCCATAATTCTTTTTTATGTAATTTCTTATGATCATAATTTGGGAAGATTTTCCTTGAAATGAATGATCATTCTGGATCTTTATTTCTAATCACTTATTTCTTATTTTAAATCTTCTTTCCTCCTTTAAGAAGCTTGGCACTTTTAAGACTTTTTATTGTCCCTTAGTCTTTAATGCTTTTCTTTCCATTGTACTCAGGTACTCATGTTTCCTGTTTTATAATCTCTCTTTCAGTCCAAAATACAGCTGGGTGAATTCATCCTTAGTCAATCTCTGTATATAAGTTAAAATGACAGACCACAAACCTTAACCAGCAAAGAATGATACTCACTTCTTGCTTTGGAAAAAACAATATTCTTGTATGTCTTCAGTCATGTTCTATTACTTCAGCATTTAGTAAGCACACCAAAACTAGACATAAATTACCTAATTTGAGCATGAATAACAGAATATCAGTGGTCCCGATTCTTTCTGATTTTTAGAATCTTTTCAATTCTTGGGCTGAGGCACTGGCCCCTTTGTAGTGCATTTAGCCTGACAAGAGTTTTCCTTTTTCTAGATGCCTTTTACTGAACATCCACAGGTTTCCCATTTTTCATGGATTACAATTTGCAAATCACTGATTGTGGCAGCACTAATTTTTACTTCTTTAAATAGTGAGCTCTGGGCTGCACATATAAGTGGTTTCATTTTTTCTACCAATGCAACAACACTGGTTTAGAAATATATTTTGATAAATTGCAATTGATGACAGAGCTGATAAAGACTTCAATATTCCAAAGCTAGTCTAAAGGGGGAAAAAGCTGCTTATCTTCTCCAATGTCATTAAGTTGAGAAGTAATGGACTTTAATAAGAGACCTTTTGGTTAGATATTAGGAAAAACTTTCTAACAGGGGAGACTGAAGCACTGGCAGTAGGTTGATTGCAAAAACAACAGAACACTATCACAGGAGACCTGCAGAACAATCCAGGTAGAGGTCTGTTAGAAATGGTAAGGGTACTGTTGATCCTGCCTTGCAATAAGAATGTAGACTTGATGATCTACATCTTTAGTGATTTCAGTTGTTGCAACTTTCTCTCTAGGTAGGAGACATGGATATGAAAAGCTTTATAATGATAGCAGTTCTTTTCACAAGCAGAAGAGTGTCCTCATTAAGGAGCTATAAAGGTAGAGCTCTATATTTTTTTCTAAGTGATATTTATCTCTCTGCACCTTAGAGAGCTTGCTGGTGTTGGTATATCCTAGTAGAGATGTAATTTATAGTATCACAGAATTATTCAAATGTTGGTTGGAAAATTACCCCTGAATGTCAATATGGTACTTCTCTATAGTTTAGAGCAATTCTCCTGGTGAAATTAGATAGTATACTGGAGTAATTACGTAGGGCGAAGTAATGTTTTGCTAGTAACGTTTGTCTATGAGACACTTTTTCCTGGTATATGTCTTCTTGGGGCTTGGGTTTTGTGGTTTTTTTAATACCTAACTGATGTAGGCATGCCAGCAAGATGTGTAAACACAGGCCCAGCCTGTCATACCAGTAAAAAATTCTCTGTGTAGAGAAACCCTCCAATGGGCAAAGACCATGCATAGGCCCCTTTAAGGTTACTGGTGTAACTAAAAGGACAATCCAGGCATTATTTCTGAACCTGTCTGAAAAGTCAAATTCCTCAAAGAAGAGCTCTTGAGGCACCTGGACAGGGTGCAATGTAGAAATCCCTGGTCTCACCCCTAAGAGCATCACTACACCCTTCCTCATCAGTCCTCCTGAGAGCCTTGGCACGCAGAAGCTAATGAGCTTGTTGTGCCCCCTGCAGAGCTCAACTTCTCCCTGAACCCATCCTACTGTCTTCACAGGGTGCTGTTTCGAAGCCGTACCCTGAAAGCTGACTTGACTATATCCCGCTGTGTACCCTGTAGACATGCCCTTGGGTAATCCATTCACCATTCTTCACAGGAGCTTTCCCAGCCACAAACCATGAGAGAAGTAAGTGCAATCACAAAGTTTTATGGATTAATCTTTACAAAGTGTCACAGACAGCAGAGGCAGTTGCTATTTTCTGCCATGTTTGTAAAGTGAGAGCAGCAAACCTAGCAAAAATATGTCAAATGGATAAGTATAAGGAATTTTTGGTACATTCCTTTGTGCTAAACACAAATAAGTTGCAAAATTATTTACAAATTAAGTCTTCAGAACTTTACAGCTCAATGCTTTATTTTCTGCTGGCCTGCAAAAGAAAGTTAATAGAACTATTCATAATGTTCATACATATATACATATGCATATACATTTAATGTGTATGCATATATTTACATCTATGCACATACATGTTCATGTATATATGTACATATATGTATATATGTACATGGGCAATTTTAAATATGTAAATTATTTCATTTAGGGAACGAGCATCTGAAGTGTCAGTGCCCAAAGGGCATACTGATAACGTTTGCAAAGCTAAGAAACGAGGTGGCCTGAAAGCAGGTAAAACTAAGTGATAAGCAAATAAAACAAGTAATGCAGACTGGAAGGAATATCCATGACCCACTATTTGTGCTTGATCCTGTGCTAAGTGTAACCCATCAGGTAAAAAGCCTTGAAATAATTTTGAAAACCTCTGCTTTACTGACAAAAGCCAAAGTCTTCGATTTTCTAATGTTCCCTTGTAGCAGATACCGATGACCTTTTCCTATTCTTCTTTCTGAGAAGCTCGAACATCTCCACTGTTTGCAGCAAGGCTTTGAAATTTTACAGAAAGGAAAATAAAGAAAAGTCTTTCCTTTGTCCCAGGAAATTCTGTTTCAATTTAGTGGAGCTATCACCTATTAAACCAAATCACTGGCCCCTGTGGAACAGCCTGTACTAAGAACCTCTCACAAGTGTGAAGTCAGGCATAGCAAAGGAAAAGAGTCAGCCCTGTTATTGAGTGTATACCCTTGGCCCACACAATGAGCCACAGCTTCCCTCCTTATTCCTGTCCCTGTTGCGCCTAGATATTATGATACAGATTTCAGCTGCAAGGTTACCTGGCGTTTTTTTCCAAGTGACTTGAACCCGTTCACAAAGCAAGGTGTGCACAAGCTGGAGTCAAGTTTATGTTGCCCCTATATGTTGTATATAACTTCGGCTTACCCTAACTTCTGAATGTCTGACTTTACAATATACATAGCTTTTAATTCTGTTTGCTTGTGGACCGTGTAAATAAGAGGATGCAACAAAATATGAAAAGAATCTTCTGGTATCTTTATAGACTTTGCTGAAGTGACTGTAAAAGACATCAAGGATGTTCAGTTCTCATTATTCTGTTTCAAAAACAACAAAAAAAACTGCGGGAGCAGAAGTTCTGAAAGGCAGCTTGTTAAAGTCTGATACTTTCCTTCTGCTCTCAAGTCTTGGAACTAGCAGCAGGTTATTTTATATTTATATGCTCTGGAAATTCTTTTGACTTCCTCCGAATTGTAAGCAGTTGGCAAGGCTGGTCTCAGGACTGGAGGGACAATTGCACTTTCTAGGTTTCTTTTATCCCTGTTTTAAAAAGTCATTTACCATTTAAGTGGATTTAATAAAACACACTGGCATGGTTGATTATAAAGATACAGTTTAGTAGGATCATTTTCAATAATATAACTAAAACCTTTATGATAGTTAATCACATAAATCTGCTGTAAAAGTTTAATCAGTTTAGACTTTCTGCTGTTGGCTCATTCAGAGGTCCTTGGCCATCTGCACAGTTCACTGTAATGCAGTAGGTTAGAAATTTGCATACACATACTGCAGTTATCCATGGACTTACACTCATTACTTTTCTCCTAGATATTTGAGTGCTTGGGTAATCCTGCTTGTTGAATGGGGTTCAGAGGTTTTTCTTCAGAACAGAGATGCACATGACTTAGAGTTATAGAGAGATTCAGACAACCACGGTGATACCCCATAAGGTATCACTCTACTAACCGATGCAAAGGTAAAGATATCCGGGGTGAAAATTGATCACTGCCTATGCATCCTACAATCTTGAGTCTAAAAGAGTTGGCACAGGCATTTGAAGACCTTGTGCAGAATAACAGTGCATACCATCCTCTTATGGCTACTGGCTAGGTTTATGAGAGGACTTTGGTGTGTAAACCAAGGCACCTAAATCCTGAGCTGGAAGCTAAACACACTCCAGCCTTCCTTCCAGCCGCAGTCTTATGAGGGTGCCTTATGTGCTGAGCATCCCACTACTCACATGCTGCCCTAGACTGAATGCCTTGGGGACATCTCTGAAAGTGTCATTTGATATACTCAACCTCAAGGAGTGGAATAGATCCTACCCTGCTGAGAGCTGGAATTACTGGAACATTAGATCCCTCAGAAAGGGATTTATAACAGCAACCGGATGATAGGGAACACCATGTGCCCATCACTAGAAAAAACTAGTGACCCTTGTCTGTTTTCTGGGTATAAACATAAATGCATAAATATATTCTGGACTTAAGTACAAAGTCAAGTATTTCAGGAAAAGCAGAGCCAATGCAGAAAACCTAAAGTGCCTGTCCTTGGCTTTCATGCATGAGCAACTAGCCATACTTGTGCTACTGAAGATTTTCAACTCCTTTTTTCCCTCAAATTCAACTTGAGAAGATCCAGATCTAACAGGTTATTTGCAGTGTGTCTTTTAAGAAGAGATCAGGAGCCCAGTTTGCATTTGGCAGCGCCGAGTTTGAGGTGCTGATGTCTAACCACGTCTGTGGGGCTTATATCTGCCTCATCCATAGTCCTCAGTGGTTTTGTACCATCGTAAGTAAAAGGAAAACTAGAGATTTGGGGGTCAGGATTTCCAATCTGGCCTTAACATTCTTGGCCTGCTTTCATAAGAGCTTTTGGCATGTGTGTACGTTTCAGCATATGCTTGATCTCACTGGCTTTAACAGGATTAAACACTGACATGTTTAATTTATCACCTTGAGAAATTGGGGTTGCAGTCAGGAGCATTTACATTGATTTCCACTGGTTTCCTTCTATCCAGTGCTACAGAGGTACATGGTTTTTCTTCACAAAGTCTTGCCTTTACCTGACTGCCTTCTGCTGAAGCAAATTACTTCAATCCGTATAAAGACTGGCACATTTTTGTCCTAAGCCTAATAGGAGAGAAGGCAGAAATGCTCGTTTCAAGTTAGTTGGGGTCAGTTGGTTTGCCAGCCTTCAGATCTCTGAGAAACAGATTGTTACTGCGTATTCCCTGCAAGAGGATTATTCTTTAGAAACATTTCTCATCCAACTGCAAAAGCATTCACTTTTGGTTTCTTTAGATAAGAGAGTGGTTATCTGAGGTTAGCAAATAACAGTGTAATAAAATAAACCGTACAGCGTACATAAATTCCTTCCCTCCTGGGGAAAGAGGGAGATCGCAAAATGTGTGCACCCAAGTCTGAGCACCTGCGAACTATCTAGACCCATCTAGCACTTTCTACCGTGTTTGCAGTAGGTTTGTGAAAACTGGACAGATATAGCAAAAACTTTTAAGGCTGATTTTTCAGATTTGGTAAGCATTTGGAAGTCCACGTGATGTCAGAGGAAAGTGATTGGTTCTCAACATACTGAAAATCAGTGCTGTAATGAACGAATTGTTTCCTGCTAATTTGCCCTATTATCAGCGTGTCTGTAGGATGTTTTGTGAATGTGAATGGATTTCTGGGTCTACTTTCTCATTTATGTCAGTCTTGCACTAGTGCAAGTCCCTTGACTTTCACTGGGTTACTCTTGACTTAAATCAGTTTGATGGAAGAATAAAATTCAAAATATGCCTGTTACCAGCACAAGGCCTTCAAAAGTGATGGTTGTCTCTCCTGCTATCTTAGTTGATATGCAGGAGGCAAATGAAAAAAAAAAAAAGATCATTTTTTTGTGTTATCAGTTATTCCATGGTAATTGTCCTTGTGTCAATTTATGGCTAACATGATGGAGTTAACTCTCCTCCACCGCAACCTTTCTTACAGACAAAGATAGGGTGAGGGACATGGTCACTCCCTTACAGCAACTTCTCATGTCTCTGTGCTCTCAGATACTCACACTTGCTTCTCAAGGAGAAAAAAAATGCAAATATTTTGTGTCAGAGCTGTCAGAACATTTCAAAAAAATAAAAGCATTCCATTGCAGTGTTGACACTGGCAATTCTTAAACAGACATACTTTTAAAGCAGCAGAATGAAAAGTTATTTCTAGCTGAGAAGTCGAAGCAGGCTGAAAAAGTGGTTTTTTTCTTTGTTTTTCACAAGGAAGAATATTGCCGTGATTTCTGGATATCACCTGATTTTGCATGAGCTGCATCTTCTGATAGAGGAAAGTTCTGCATTTCTTTTTCTCTCACTTGCTCTGACTTTTTTTCTTTTCATTGACAAGCACTAATAGTCTGTTTATGTTTGTAATATTACATTGGTCTAAGTGCAATCTTGAAATTGTATTTCACTATATTTTCCATTATAAGACTGAAATAAATATTTTTTAATATTTAGTCTTGATCACAATTATATTCCTGCTATAAGGGGAAAAAACGAGTTTTAGAGAGATCCTGTAAAATCACATACTGGTATTAAATTGACAAAGAGCAAAGTCTATGGCAGTCATAAATGAATATAGGTCTGATTCTTTAGATGCTTTCTACAATGATGTAAATTAAGTACAAAGTGTACAGCGGCAGTTCCCCAACAGGCAACAAATACATACATTTTCTACCTAGCTACATTCATCAGAAAAACAATATCGAGTTTTACACTATTTCTCTTCTTTCACTTACTAGTCAAAGTACACCTATACTCTGGAATGCTCATTTTATTTATTTCAAAGAGGTTGACAAAAGATAACATTGACATTGCAATTTGAGTACTTATTGCATGGTACCACATGCATAATGAATTTACGCTATTGCAACCAAATGGAGGAAAAGTAACATATCCCAAAACCTCTCGAACGCTGAACTATTTGCAACTTAGACTCTTCCAGCTAGAAAGAATGAAAGAGGGAAAATCTGGGGAAGTCAAAAGATCAGCCAGTCTACTGAGAAACTCCTGAAAAGGTGGAGAAAAATAGGCTTACTTACTAGCACTGAGTGCTGAGCTAGGATGAACTTGCTCGTAGTGCTCTCACACAGCAGTGTACCAGTACTTCCCCCGGTTGACCTTAAAAGGGTTGCTGGGGCAAAAAGCATTTCATTATCTTTAAGCTCCAGTTCCTTGCAATGAAACTCAGGGGAGGATGATGTCACAATCATCTGTCACAAAGATTTATATTCTAAATTAGAGTTAACTACAATATATGTATGATTTAACAGATTTTCTTTACTATATTATAATGTCAATGCAGGACATTCCATGCTTCATTTTTCTCTAGCTGGAAGATTTAAGGGGTAATAATCAGTGGCTGGAGAGGACTATAAATCATCCACTTTTTTAATCGACATTTTTTTCAAACCAGAGGTAAAATGGAGCTTGAAAATGTACTGTGGCTGACTGACCTGGCCCAACTGCATTCCCATGTTAAAGAACTCCTCTCCCCTTACTATGGTCTAATGCAAGTGAAAAATGTAGTTGTACTTTGTGAATTTAATATATTTGGGTAATTGTGGGACTGAAATCTTTCATGGGAGATTTTCATTCATTTCTTAGTGTCTTTTATAAAGACAACGCATCAATAACTGTTATTGGTGGTTATTGAGAAAATACATCAATAACCCAAGGAACCATTAGATTCTGGTAAATATAATTTTGTTTGGAAGATGCTCAGAAACTGTATAAAGTCTGGCACAAAATAGGCTGCTCTACTAAGGAACTTAAAATGATCTCCTCCCTCTACGTGACACACAGATCACATCAGTCTTGCTCTTTCCTTGGCTGGTTTTCATTGTTTCCATCTGAGCCACTATATGAAAAACAGATACTCTAAGTTAGCAGTTTTCTATCTAGAAAAGACTAACTCTCCAGAGGTTGAGAGAGAGAGGTTTTACTGAAGATGTTTTCTGTTGTGAAGCAGTATACAGTGTCTATAAAGAATGCAGAATCTGCAGCTTGTCTGTACACCAGAAAAATCTTCACTGAAAAGTTAATTTGAACTGGTTTTGATAGAAACATTGACACACAGGCAGAGAAGTTTCTTTTGGAATATAAATGGCAGGTAAAGATCAACACTTTGAGGTGTGGAGGGACATGTGAAAGAGATTGGGTTATGTCTGGGTTCATTTAAACTTTTTTGTAAGTGATCTGGCAGAGTCAGTTACTCCATAAATTATATCAACCTTAGAGGGTCTGTCATGTCCCTAAAATGGTCTAGTGGTACATACACAAGTCACTGCTATAAGACATCAGTGAATTTCGAAGATTTCAGGAAGAATGGAGCCAGGGAAGTGTCCAAAAGTTTCGGGACACTAACCAGTTATTTTAGGATGAACTTTCCTCCAGGGAAAGTTTTCACCATCATTGTTCATGCTGGAGTTTTTCACACTCACCCTGGAGGCTTCCATCTAGGTGCTGGAGATAGGAAAAGATCCAAGACAAACCACTGGTCTTCTCACATGTGCAGACTAATTTGGACTATGGGCAGGGAATAAAAAAAGAAAATCTATTTCGCTCAGGGGTAAGTTTTCACAAAGTAGTTATTCTACAGCAGAAAATCATTTGGAAAAGCACTAGGGTATGGATATTATAAACATCCAGAATTCTGTTTTCTGCAAGAAGGTCATGTCATCCAGAATAGACACATTACATTGCAATGCCCTTCAGATATTCAAATCCTCAATTATCCGCAGGTTTTCAAGGTCCCCTGTGACATTTAGAAAGACAGGTTATGCAGTAACTCCAAAACATGAGCACTCAGGGTGAAAAAAAAATTATTCAATACTTAAGGAGGTATAATAGCACGTATTTCAGAGTGAATGGGCTTAGTTTGACCACAAATGCTTAGTTGAATCCAGTTAGCCAGTGGAAATAAACAGCCTTCCTTAAAATTAAAAGTTCCCATTTCTACCGTGGAAAAATATGGCTCACTGGATACTTCCTAAGCTTTCACAGTAAAGAACATAGTACATAACCCCCCAGTAAATTCAACTCAATTATCATAAGGCAATAGCATTTTTAAGTGCTATTTCACTCTTAAAATAACTCGTGTTAAAATCTCCAACCTGCAGCACATAGATAAGGTGCAGTGTAGATTAATAAAAGCCCTCACAAGGCTGTAATAGATGATAACTATCTAGGTGCAGATGTTCATAAATGAAAATTCGCTCCCAATTAATTCCCATAACTGTGACTAGGATAAGATAATGACAAGTGTCATATTAGCTCAGCTGGTCCTTTGCCAAGGCTTGGCAGTGATATCTGATCTGTGTATTCATTTCCATAGGGTGAGGTTTCTAATTATAATCTGTAACGATAAGAAAATTGTCATTGACAGTGTTTCCAGAGAAGTGCTTTGATTTTTATATTCAGGGAGGTATAATGCCAGTCTACGTTTATAAAGAAATAAGAGATACAGAAGTCTAAGAAAATATGCTGCTTTCGGCAGTCCTGCCTGTATTGCTTTAGCAAAGAGCAACTGCAGCATTCAGATGGCAAATAAATCATCTTTTGGTCTAATGGATGTGTGATAGATGGATTCAACTTCGCAACTTAATTAATAGCTAGGAAGCGGAAGAATATAATTAATTCACTAAGTTCTCTAGAACGAAGGACTCCTAATTAGTTTTTGTTTAGTCAAAGTATTGAGCTATGCTACTTCCAATAGTCACTGGTATATCCGTTTGTTTTGTACAGATGAAGTCTGAACAGCAACAGTAACTCTGACTGCTAACATGAAACCCCAAAATGGAGGGATTTACTCAAGTGAAACAAAATTCCACTGGTTTTGGTAGGAATGAGGTGATGACTCTAGATGGATACCCTAAAATATATGAGGTTTCTTTGCCTGTGTAATCCATTATTTTTCTCTCAAGACCCTGCTTTTCAGTTCAAAAATACCTTTGAAATAGAGATTACACTGGAACGTGCCAACAGCTGCTCGCACGAAACTGCAGCTGAGGCCTGGAGGCAGGGAAAGCCCCTGTGATGGTGAGGAGCAGGCACCTGCCTGCCGTGAGATCTACTAGATGCACTCCTATGAAATCTACTACGGTTAGTTTAAAAAAAACCCCACAACACACAGATCCCCAAAACTGATGTTTTGCTGTGCCCACAAAGGACTGTGCCTTTTCTCTGCTGTAACAGGCTCTGTCCCTCCATTCAGGATGTGCTGGAATGAATTCACTTCTCTCAAAAAGCCTGAGAGACTCTCCTGTGGTCAATAAAGGCTGGGTGGCAACTGGAGAGTGATGCTGCAGCTTGGGTTTAGGTGTTCAAAAGAAGATGAGCATATGTGGTAAATGAAGCTGGGAAATAAGTCTGGTCTTGTTAAAGGGATTCAGCCCGAATCTTAACAATGAGGTAGTGGCACCTTAATTTCTAGACTACCACTTCAGGGGTCTTTTTTCCATCAGTTCTATCAGCTTTCTCTGCCAGATCCTATTCCTCATTCCTCCTGTTCCTGTGCTGGAAACTGGTGCAGTGCCCACAGTACACAACTGCAGGAGGGGATTGCATTACAATATAGTGTGATCTGGAAGCCAGGTTTGCCTGGGTGTTTGTAACAGGGTGAGAAATTAACACAGTAGTTTTAGTTACTTCTTCAGAACTGCCATTAAGCACACTTCTGAGAGCAGAGACCATTATTTTTAATAGAAAGTCAGACAAGTGAATGGTGCAAGTCTTGAGCATTATTGGCGTGGAACTCCTCACAGCATCTAACATCCTTATTTTTCTCCCCAATGAACAGTGCTGATATTTTATTTCTAAAATAGGCAACACTGACTTCAACTCTTCACTGTTTTACCATGTACATCTTTTTTAATGTGAATACCAGACACTGAAGAAGGCCAGTGGAAGCACACCGGTTATGGTTTTGGTCTACAATGAAGTTACTCAACTTTCTTTTAAATTGGTATGTGTAATGGAGCAAAGTTTTAACACATTGGTTGGAATTCAAGTCTGGATAAACAGCTGTTGCTTGTTAGTCAAAAATTAATGGAGACAGAAGCAAAGAAGCACCTGTCATTTGGGTAAAACTATTTACTGGCTACTTCCACACTGTTAGTGCCTGCTCTGTTGTTGGGGAACGTTTTGGGTCTTTGGGCACATTGGACTGCCCAGATACTAAGTATGGCCACAAATTAATCTTTAAATCTGTACTGTGTAAACACAGTGCAAACATTTCTTTTTTCAAAGTAGTCCTTTCTGTCTCTGGAAAATAATCCTATCTGCTGTGCATGAAGCTATAACTTAAAAATATTCAGAATACTAAGCAAGTGCAAAATATAATGGCTTATTCAGTTCATTTCCAGAAACAATTCAAGATTTCACTTTCAACCTATAAATTTTTATGGCTAGCTGCTAACTTTTGGGATCTTGCTGTGTTTGCTTTTGTGTGATGCCAAGTAAACTCTCAACAGTGCCAGAACCTGAGTTAATAGTCACCCTCTTTAACATAGGAAATATTTGTTCTAAGTATTTTCCTCAGTTTTTTATTCCAGACCTTACTCTCACTTTGGCTACACACACATGTTCATTGATGTGAAGTTAAATCACAAGGTTTCTTTTTTCAAGGTGGTATTTTTTCAGAGGAACATTTTTAAATGGGCCAGCAGAGATTTAGGAATTAAACCCCCATTGCCTTTAAATACACTTTTGAAAATAAGAGTAAGGTTTCTAGCTAATTTAAGTGTTTTGAGAAATCTTACCTTAATTCTGTGTTCATGCATACCATTTTTCAGCTTTGAAAGACCTGAACAGCCTGTTCAATACACTGGCGCTTGCTTTAACTTAGGTGAAGTGGTTTTCTGAGGCTCCTCTTCCCTGTGAATAAAGAAAAATACCTGCAGAGAGTGATTCAGAGCAGCAACCTAACTGTAAGTGCTCTGATTCATCTGCCGGAGGAGTGCATCTCTCTCCGGTGACTCCAGATGGAATTTACCGACCTGCCTCCCCAGTCTAAAGTTAGCCTGTGTGGATCTTACCTGCTTATTTTTCTTGTGAGCTCAGTTCTTCTGGCTTCATAAAATATTTAATACTGATGATATAATTTCATCACTGCCCCCCACTGCCAGGTTTTTGCCAGTCAAACTGAGGTTTGCACTTGAGATTTTTGAGGTGCAGTTTTGATAAATAGGGGTATCACCACTTCAGATTGGAGGTCCTCTGGGGAGGCAAATAAATGATGCTATCTTTTCATTATAGCTTTGGAAATAGCTCTATACATGCTGTAGCCATTGGTGTGGTGTGTTTGATTTGCTTGTTGCCCCTTTGTAAATGATGTTTGTATTGTGGCTTGCTGGGATGGTGGGAACCTCTCGGCGTGGAGAGGTTTACTCCCGCCCTTGGGAGCCTCTTGCCAGCTGAGGGAGGGAGAAAGCTCCCCTCTCAAGGACTGCAGGGAAAGGAAGGAAGACAAAAGTCATGGGGAAAAGCAGGAAACTCACACAGGGCTCCTGAAATGTGTTGGGAAGAGTGAGCTGGGTCTAAGGCGAGGAGAAGGGAAGCATATTCTTAGCATAATGCAAAAGCTTAGGCAGCTCTTGCTCAAAACTTTGCGTGCTTTGTAGTCCCAGCACATAGGTACATGCAGATCTCATTGGATTATTCAGCAGTGAACCTGAACACGCTGGGCTACTCCAGTTAAGGTCCCCACAAAATAAAATTCCAGAAAAGCCATGTGAGAAAATTAAAGTCATGTGTTTCTGGTAAATTCCATTACGTGGTTCTCTCCTATTATAGAAAACTCAGCAGTCACCTCTCAGACTTGGGGATGCAAAGGCAAAAGTGAAGATCACTGTGTGGAGGCAATGAAACTGTCATACCCAACTCTACAAGAAACTGAAATATTATCCAGACCTGACAAGAAAAAATACCTCTGTTTTCCAATAACTTATAATTTTGAAGGAAGATGATAAAATAGTATTAGAGAAAGAAGGTAAAAACAACCCTTCACTTTATCAAAATAGGGTTTAGCTCTTCAGATTCCTTAATTAACATGCCCTGCCTGTTTTGTTTTCAGTTCTCTTGTTTCTTATTCCATGATATATTATCACTACCGGTAGCAAGGAAATTAATTGCTCCTGAAGCTTTTACAGTAGAAGTTAGAGACAATGTATTCAAATCTAATGAAGTTGCCACTCAGGTGCTTCTTCTTTTGCTTAAAGATGTAAATGAATATTTGCTCTCACCATGGTTATATCTGTGCTTTTTGGTATACAGTTTTCCCTGACATGCTGAACTGTTAAAAAATAAAATATTAGTCTAAAGTTCTCAGCTTCCTTGTTGGTATTTTTTAATGTGTCTTCTCTAAGGTCTTTATTGTTCTCAGTGAACAACTCTGAACTGTTTTGAAGTAGGCACTGTGAAGAACAAGCTTCATTTAGAAAAAATGAGTGTTAAAGTTATGTATGTGAGAAATGATTGTGGCTTATCTAAAGGGATCTCTAATTGCATGTTCTCCATATAAATGGAAGTTCTAGGAAATTATGGTACAAAGAAAAATAAAGGTCAGAGCAACAAGTGAAACTGTCACATTCCATCGCCTGCAGTATTAAAATATTAACTATGCCTGCCAGGGGTTCTTCTTGTGTGTTAATAAATCATTATGTTTGACTCTGGTGAAGTATTGCTGTAGAACAAAACAGGCCATATCCTCAGAGAATGACATCATTCCCTTTCAGATCAGTGTATTTTAACTTTCCTTGTTTTGTCTTAAACATATTTAATACAGTACACTTTGGTATTGTCAGGTATTGGTTGGAAATTAATTACTCTGATAGTTCAGTGACAGAAGCCGCTGATACTTTGTTTTACCGAACTCAGTTGGCTTTCCACAGGATAAGTTCTGTTTTATGCATTGTTCCTCTAAACACCACATGTCCCAAAGATCAAATTACCATCTAAAATTCCCAGTTTACTAATTTGATTTTTTTTCTTTTGCTGCTAAGATAATTGATCTCTTCATTGTTAGATTATTTCCTTCCTGAGCTGCAATTGATGATAATTAGATGCAGGAAGTATGGAGAAAAGACTGGCTTTAGAGAAAAGTCAATTGCAAGTGTATGGGTGGATGATATATTTAGTTACATTATCACTATAATATATATCTATTCAAAAGCTCTTTCTATATGCAGAAATAGTTTGAGAAAAGGACATTCTAGAGAAAACCCAGGTACTAGGATTTTGCAGGGGATCTGATAGAAGAGAACAAACTGAATAGAGAGCAACTTTATTCAGAAACCCTCCTCATTCCAAAAGTAAGTAGAAACATTTTTGCTTAACATCCGTATATTTTTTTTCTATATGACCATTAAAATTTTGACAGCTACCCCTGGTTCCATGCAGCTGTTAGGGTTATACCCCATCTGTGTGCTTACAGAGCACTTCTGCCAGCTGATTCTGAGAGCTGTCAAGACTTGCATGCTGAATGTGAGACTCAACACAATCTACTCCCTTTCACAGTCCCCTGTAGCAGTGCATAGACAAAGCATGCTCGCCATGTAGATCCTCAGTCTCTGTCCCTCTTCAGGACCCCACAGACCAGACATGCGTTTTCAGCACGTCCCTGTCTGCCTGACCCTGGTGCTGAGAGCCCCAAATAAGAGTGATTGAATATAGTCATGTTATAAACAGGACAAGGTACTGGTAGAAAGCACCTACCCACCAAAAGTCAAGTGCTGCAGAACCGTTCCCTGCCCCGTGCTGCGATACACCTGGGGCTCAAGCCCATCCCATGATTTGGAGTGTGTCATGATATGTTCAGGTACCATCCAACAGCTGATGAGATGCCCTTCCCATGGCCTCATGGCAAGTGAGTCTCCTACATCAGGATCTTATTCCGCTGAGAGGTCTGAATTCACAGTGTTTAGCTGCTTGAAACCTCTTTTACATGTAAGAGCTGACTAGAAAGAGCCAGGGCTAAACTGAGGTTAAGAAGAAAATCAACACTACTTCATATTTCACTTTGTGGAGCTGGGGAAAGAGTTCCTATAGGTCATTACCATATGATATTGTGAAGAGCTAGAAATAGTTTTAATCATATTTCTGAAGGATAGATCCATTTTAGGACATTAAAAAATAGTACAAATTAGCTTCAGATTAAGGGCCTGGTTTCTAAGAAGAGACTGGGGAAAGACCCTCTTTTCTTAGTGTCTTTTCCTAAGTATTTGTGCCTAGCTGATGTCAGGAAAAGGATGTGGGCCTAGATGTTTTCTTTATCTGACACAATATAGCAGTTCTTGTGCACCCAGGTGGCTGATGGAATGGGATTCACTGTACTTAGCAAAAATTCTCTCCTCTCCTCCCCACATTCCCTGTCTGAACTCTTAGAAATGACATTGTGCCCCAAAATCTTGAAACAAACAAATATTAGCCCTAACAAAGGTGCAACAGAGAGCCAGCTATTTTCATACACAGATTAAAAGAGTCCCTTTCTTCTAGGATCTTGGAATGGGAATGACTCAAGGAGTTACAGAAGTGCCACATTCTGCCTTTCCTCAGGTAATGTTCATTTGAGCCAACGGCCTTTATTTTCCACAGCTCTTTCCCATTAATTTTAATGGCAGATCCTCAAAAGAAGAGCAGCTTTTTAATTGTCTCCAGAGTTACACCAATTACAATGAAGAGATATATCAAACTAGCAACACAGTTTATTAAGAAGGGGATTCCAAAATGCTGAGTTTTAGTAGCCTCCTTTGTTAGGGATAACCAATTCAAAAGCCAGAGTAAAATTCATCCCCTTGCTGCATGAATCCTTTTTTTTCCCCTCTGATAAACAACAGTGTTTCTCCTTCTCTTCACGAAGAAAATATTCTAATATGGATCTAATCTGGAGGCATCTCCTTTGCCTCTATTTATCACCAGTGCCCTCAGCATTGTCAGCACAGCACTGCACATCAGGGCTGATAAACTGCATTCCATCTTCAGACTGGCATACTGTGTCCTGAAAATGGAAACAAATATGTCATAAATAAATAGTGACTATCTTTTTACACTAAAATTTTTATTATAATGCATATGTATGCAACTAAGGATGCATGATTTAGGCTACCTCTGGGTATTTTTGTTGTTTTCTGTCTTTGAAAGATATCTGAATATGGTATTTTGACATGAAGTACTGTCTTCTCCCCACAGGCAGAGAATATTGTATTAAATTGCTGCCAGATCCTTTTTACAGCAGCACTATCATGATCTTCTATAATTTCAGCTTTGATTGTATAATATTTTTTTGCATTAACAAAGCACCTTTTTTTTGAAAAAGATCCCAAAGCGTTCTAATAACTGTAACGGATTAAAACACAAACTAGGCATAAAGATTTCATTTCTCATGTGCAAACACCTTTCTGCGGATGAGGAGATGGGGGGAATTAGAAATTACTTATTTGGGTTTAAAAGAAGATTGCAAAAAGAAAGAATATGGTGTTTTTAGAGAGCTTTCAGTAGCAATCTGGAATCTCACGAAATTGTGTTTCGCACTTTACCAATGAGGATTTGTTTTTCTACGTTTTAGGAAGAATCAGAGTGAACAGCTGTCAGCAGGCTCTTACCTGAAAAGGTAAGCCAGAGCTGCATATCTTCTAGGTAGTTCTCAAACCCTACCTTGAAACTGCTCTGTCACCATAGTAACCTTCTAATGGCTAAACACAGTGCGTAAGTGTCCCACATTACCAGAGCTTCATCTTGATCCAAAAACTTAGAGTCTCTCTCAGTTGTGGAGTTTCCTGCTGAGAGGGAATTTGATTGCTCTCTGAAATGACCATATATCGGTAAACACTAGAAAAGGGAAAGAAACAATTGAGATAAAGTACAAGGGTTTACATAACGTATTGGAATAAAGTGTCCAGAAAGGTACTGAGAGGGGGAGGCCTATAACACTCAGGCAATTTTTTTTTCAGAACAATTTCCACTAAGTATTGTGGAACCCAAGGGTTTTATGGTGAAGTATATGATGTGGTTACCTGCCAAAACCATAATTTCCCTCCTCCTTGTCCAAGGTTACCCAGCACAGTCTACACACTGCGAACTGGAGACTGCCAAGAGAAAAACCAAATTCAATTCATTCTGTGCTTTATTTCTTAGACATCTCTTGGGGACAGTCAGACTACAAGTCTTACAAACCTGGCAGACAAATTTCTGGTGCCAGTTTTACCCAAGGACCTCAGAGTCGCTGCTACCTCACTGGAGATGACTGGACAACACACCAGCAAAATGCAAGCATTCTCTATACGGATGCACAACGCTGGTCCTGCACATGTGTAAACACACACACACACACACACGCATGCACGCACGCACACAACAGGTCACAAGAGGAGACATCACAACCAAAGCTCCAGCATGTGCACATGTATGCAGCTTTAGGTGGAAATCACATAGCCATCGGGTGAAGCAGCCTGATACACACATGCACCCCATCAAGGGAGTGCATGTGTTTCAGATCACATGCCAGTGCTCAGTTCATAATGTTCATGCAGTTGGTTCACATTTAGTGAAGAGATGGGAAAAGGACATAGACAATACACTTTCAGTGTTTCTCTCATATGCCATATAGCTTTGCTGCCACATATCTTGCTTTAGTATTTCTCTCTTACTGAACTCCAGCAAATAAGCACTCAAAAGGAAAGTGTTTAAAGATTTAGCATCTTTTCTCATTGCCCTTCAATCAATGTAAAGAAACATTTCAACTACACTTTTGAGAGCCTCATCAAGCCTTTGAATAAAATCAAGCCTAGACTTGATGGTACTTCTAAATTTAAAATGTGGCAGAAGGCCCTTTGAAATTTTGCTGATCACAAAAGCATAAAAAGGGCACAAAACCTCTTAAAATTTTTATTTACAGTTCACATTTAACTCAGGTTATTAGGAGAAGTTATGGATTAGTGTACCCTGCTGTTATAAAATACATATTTATGAGGTTTGGATGAATAATTCACAAAACTAATGTACTGCTTTGCTACTGAAAGGATATTTGCAAGCAGATCATGTTTTTTGGGATTTTTTTGTTATTTGAAATTACTAAATCAGTGAATTTCTGATTAGAATTTTTAATCTGTGGCTTGCCTGTGACTGGTTCTCAGAATATTTGATATTCTAGTTGTATTGTCTGGTAGTGATAGGTCAGATAAATCATGTGATGTTATTTCCTTGCTCTGATTTGATTGATAAATGAACCTTTCTAAAATAAATTGTCATGTGGGAGGACAGAATATCCCGTTTCTGTGAATGCTTGTGTGTGACTTCGAAATCTGTTTTCCAAGAATATTTGTGCCAGCGTGATTTGATCATACAAGTATTTGAACAAATGAAATATAAGCTGATAGCAATCATGCCAGAGCAAAACGTGAGCAAATATTTAGAGAAAGATTTTTTTCCCCCTACATGGTCTCAGCTTGAAATAATTGGAGAGAAACTAGGGAATTTTTTGAATCCTTTTCTGTGTGATGAGACTAGAAGACACCTTCTATTCTACTCTGCCAGAACTATCTGCTCAGTGTTTTTCAAATAAATAAAATGTTTGCATCTGTATGTGCCTCACTTCAGAAAAATGAATAAATTTTTCTTTATTATACTTAGGATGGGTCCAAGAGTATGACTTACCTCATGCATTTCACAAGGAGGAAAAGGGCCATTAATAGTGTCCCTTCCAAATGAATAATTAAGCTTGGACTGCAGATGATTCTTTTCTCTCACTGCTGAAACTGAGGGAACCAACTTTTATTGGTGGTAGTTGGCAAACTTAACAACATTACTTCAATTTTATTGCCCCAAGGATGACATAAGATGGGACAGTGAATTGAAGAATTATTTTCTGGGTTTGAGTAGTGTTGTTGTGCAGGTCCTACTTTCCCTCTTTTGTTTGTGGACTTTTTCTTTCCCTTGGCTGTGAGTTCCAGTGGCTGGTTACAGACCCTTGGAAACTGGGATATTCAGCTTTCCAAAGAGTGGGACATCACTCCTCTAAGATGGAGAATGGGTGGCCGGCAGGTGAGGCACTCAGCTAGGGCTCAGCTCCTGTGGTTTCTCTACATAGCCCTGCCTCGATTTTCTATGCTAACTTGGGCATATCACTTAAAATTTTCTTTACTTCTGTTTCCTATCTGTAAAACAATGATAATATTGTTTCCCTATTTTTTGTGAGGACAACCTAATGTTAATGAGGTCATTAGTTAAGTGATATAGAAGGGTCTGAATAATGGATCCAGATGATAAACACAAACCAAACCTTCTGCACAGACGTCATTGCCTGACTCAGAGGCAGACGAGTGTTATATTGTCTGAGTGTCGTACCATCAATCTCTGAATGTCAAACTGTCATTATTGCACAAAACCAGAATCTCACAGAGTGTTTTAGAGTGCAATGCACTTTTCTAGCAGCTTAGCAATATTGTTATGAATTCTCCCTTTTTATTAGCTGAAATTCTAATAAAAGCCGCTTAAACATTAAGGCTTGTGCTCTAGTTGTGTAACAAAGGCAGATGGTACAAAGAGCCATATCTCTACTTTGTGCCTCTTTGTTACAAATTGTTCTTCTGTCTTTGAGTGACAAACATCCATTAGGAGCTTCCAGGAGGAAGAGTGGCCTCCCTCAGGTGACCCAGGCTTGGAGCACTGCAGGGAACTCTCTCTCTACAGGTGGGAGAACACACTGAAAACCTTTGCAAAGGGCAGTAGAGTGGTTGTCCTCCCCAAGGCTCTGCAAATTGCTGTGGCAAGGATGAGAAAGAGGCTCCTTTGGACACCCCCTGGGGACAATGCCCTTCTCTGCTGCCATCACCTAGCTAAGAAAATGAAATGGAACATGATGAGCTGGTGCTGTCACGTGAAATAGCATAAAGCACCAGCATATTTTCATGAAAACTGTCTTCAGTTATATACCTGAAAGAAATGTATTTGACAGAAAGAGAGCATTTAAAATGTTTTAAAAAGACACAATGATGGTAATAGCTTCATATTTTATGTTGGACTATGAGGGTGGCAATATTATTAACTGATAGAAAGTTACCTTTATGATTACAGAGTCATGAGAGAGTTTGCTACCGGAAAGTGATACTGTGTTCAGAATCAAGTGTATGCATGTCTTTCCCCTTATAACTTTGATGACTTTACATAAATACATACATATGTATATATATATATGTGATGTGCATATATGTCTATGTATGTGAAGGTGACATGCATATTTGGTGATTGAAATAGAAATGTAGAAGCCCTGATGTGGGCTGGTTTTCATCCATTTCCTCTTCAGAAAAGAGCCAGTATATATCTTGGATGTCAGTATAGTATGTTGGTCTATTTTAACATGTGTGTGTGCATGTGCATGTGGAATATATAAAAATAATCATCCTCAGATTCATTCATATATGTGTACGTGAACATACCCCAGATGTTCACCTCCTAAGCCCTCAGCCTGCCTGTACCCGCCCATGCCTGTGGGAGAAAGGGTGATGGAATGTGTATGAGCTTTTTTCTTGATTATGTTTGACAATGTCAAAGTATTGGCAGCTGTCCTAGTGGAGATATGAGTAAATCTGGCAGACCATAGTCTAAAATTAGTTCTCCCTATATGTAATTGTCCTACTTTTGTTTGCAACAGTCCCAGCCACGCTGAGCTTGTACATGTATCGTATAACTGCCACAGTTGTGCAGGCTGCTGAACATATTTTCTTTGCTGGGGTGGACAATTAGCAGTCCACTATTTTTTCACTATCATAGATGTTACTAGGCAAATACTTCTATTTTTGAATAAATTTAAGGACGTTTACTATATTAGCACAAAAAAATGCATTGCCCTCAATGAACTCTGAAATTTTGCTTCTGTATTTAGTGACTTAAAACAGAATGAAGGCTGTGAAGGAGGACGGCTGTCAGTCCATCAGTGGTACAACAGAATGATTCATGTCAGACCCTTGGAGGGATTACATTATTCTTGGCCATCTGTACTCCTGGGCTTATGTTTGCCATTCTTCTACTTGAAAAAGATATCTTCAAACTGAAATTATTGCTTCTTCCAGTAACTGCAGACCTTGCTGTTTTCAGAGTGTTTGGAACACGAAAAATGTCTGTTTCTTGGTCTGTATTTTCTCTACTAATCTGCAGACAGTACCACTGCTCAGAAATCATGGATCAGTCTTAAAAATTATTATATTTAAGACAGAGGAAAAAAAAGTAAAGATCACATTTGTTTTCATTTGCCTTGACTTTATTTTATTTCTAAGGGAAAACTACCTATTTGCAAGAACTTCAAGCCCATCATTAGATGCATGTGCATACACCCACACCTACAGATATACGCAAGCCTGCCTCTTTCCTAGTTGGTGGAGATTCCAGCTAGACAGCAGTAAGGCTGCCTACAGTCTTGCACAATTAAGGCCTAAATCTACATAATTAAATTTGGTCTTGTAAGTGAATCTTAAACAAAGTTGGGGAATAAAGTAGTTTTCCTAGTGCCTGTACAACACGAAGTTACTACCTCCTATCTAGTAGTTACTTTTGCAGTCTCAGTACCCCCAAAAGAACTCTTGAGACTCTCTGTTTCTGCAGAATGCTGCTGACCATGGCTCTTTGGCTTCTGTTTGCAATATCTAGGTATCCTCAAGACAGTCCACATGTCTAGTGGGTTGCAGACTACTGCAATTCAAGAGCAGCTTGGCTTATCTTTGCTCATACGGTACAGAAAAAAGTTAGTATAGAACTTCTACTAGTTTGTTTCACCATTTCCTTCAGAGTCAGTGAAGTATGCTGAAGTCCTGTAAAGTTGATGGAGTAATCTAGGGCAAAAAGAGGCAAAGAATTCTCTGCCCCAGGCAGATTTGCAGTGAAAAGCATTACAATCTAATGAATATCATTTACATACCATTACAATAATGAAAGAATAATAGAGAGAAACAAAGTGCTTTCATTAATGATAAATTTTAGAGTCAATTGGAAAGGCAGATCATCTGGGTCAGCTTGTTTTAACAAATAACACGAAAACAAATTAAAAAGGAAATGTATAGCTAAGAAAATTGGTGGATCATGTTTGCACATGCATTATTTCCATGTGTTGTCTAACTGAAGTTTTTTTGCAGAGAACCTAGGAGTTCTCTGCCGTTTATGGGTTTATTCCTTTGCTCAGTGTAAACTTGACTATTATGAGCAGCTACATCAATACATCCTTATTCTCCAAACAATTTAAGTGTGTGCCAGGTCAGTGAGATTCAGAATGTACTTAATTACTTTGGCGTATAGCAAGGGTTGTACCTTGTGGAAATGTTTAAAGGTATGCAAATTTTTTATTTCATTAAGGAATTCGGTGCCAAAAGGTCATCTGTTTTTATGGTGCTTCCCCTCCTTAACACCAGATTTCTGTTGTTACTGATTTGTTCATTACGAAAAATAAATCACTACTGTGAGAAGGTAAACAGCCTCATTTTTCTACAATTAGAAAAGAATAACTGTGTAGGCTGGCTTAATTTGCAGGTAGGTGAATTAATCATAGAATCATAGAATCACAGAATCATTAAGGTTGGAAAAGACCTCTAAGATCATCAAGTCCAACCATCAACTAACACCACCATGACTCCTAAACCAGGCCCTGGAGTGCCACGTCTACACCTTTTTTGAATGCCTCCAGGGTTGACGACTCCACCACCTCTCTGGGCAGCCTGTTCCAATGCCTAACCACTCCTTCAGTAAAGAAATTCTTCCTGATGTCCAATCTAAACCTCCCCTGACGCAACTTGAGGCCATTCCCTCTCGTCCTGTCGCTAGTTTCTTGGGAGAAGAGTCCAACACCCAATCATAGAATGATAGTCAGGTTTTTGTCTTTATGCTTTCCATACTCAGAAACTGAGTGTCTCTAGTCTGTTCATTTCGACTTCTGAGCGCCTCTCATTCTAGTATTTGACACAAGCTCTTCCCACAACTTTAAAGTCACATTTTGTGTTAGGATTTAAGGTCCAGAAGATTGCAGAATGTCAACAAATAAAAAGATTGCTATATGTCTATTTGATATAAATGCAACAAATTCCACAAGGACAAGGAAAAGTTGCCACTGTCTAGCCAGGTAAAAGTTTTGAGCTTGGTTTCATTTTATCTGGGAAATAGCTAGAAACTTACACCATACATGATTGATTCAGAAGATCAGTTTTACAGAACAATTCAAATTTTTTAGCTGTATGATAATATAACAATACAGGCTGAGTTTTTCCCACATATGCACAGAGGTGCCTTAAGATTCTTCCTACCCTAGACCTAGTGGTACTAAAAGATTATAAAATGGTTTTAACTTTCAAACATTTAAAGGTGGTCTTATTCATGAACTTGAATACATAGAGTGCCAGTTCTTTACATTAAAATGTATTTCTACCTTTGCAGAGGCATGATACTGCTGAACTGGTCATAATTTATCTCTGTGTGAGGTCTCTGTCCAAACTACTTTTGAGTTCAGAAGCACAAACAGCTGCATATATATTTTCTTTTTTTTTTTTTCCCTCCTAGTGGGTGGCAGTACAGTTGGTTTTGACCATTTATGTATTTACTTATTTATTTCCCCTGTGGCCTATTAAGTATATGCCATTGTGCACAGCCTACTTAGCTCAGCAGTCAGCCCAACGGCTGATGGATGCTTGAGTTGTTTGGTTAAAGGAAAAACCGGAATGCGGATTGAGTACAAGCTAAGCAAAACTAACCTGCTTGCCTCACACTGTGCAGTTCATTCCAGATGCTCGCCCTCCGGTGTAAATTGCTCAGCACGGATGAGGGGCGTGTGACGGGGGGCTGAGTTTGGGGGCCGCGGGCGCCGGTGGTGTTCCGGCAGCCCGGAGAGAGTCCCGCGGGGAGGGCCGAGGCGCCTCAGCACCACGGACAGCGCCCCGCCCCGCGCAGCCGGCCTGCAGCTGGCCAGCTGTGACAGGCGGCGGCATATCCTGAAGAGGTATTTTTTTCCTCCACTACCAGCTGTGATCATCACTATCGGCTCTAATGCACGGCTTCGACCAATCAAACACATTTGGAGGACTGAGGAGAAGCTCCCGTCTCTCTGACTCTCTTTGATCAAGGCTTCACGTTTGTTTTCAAAATTAGAAGGTTGGAAATTTGGGGTTGAGGGACATTGGACCTCCTTAGCATGGAGGGTGCATGAAGATTCTATTTGTCAAGGAAAGACCAGGCTTTTACAAGGAAGGAGTGTTCCTTCTTGTGACAGTGGGAAGATACTTAGGCATTGCAATGGATTACGCACTTGCGTCTCAGAATAACAGGGAGTACATGGAGAAATTCATCCTTCCAGTGTTTCTCCTGAGATATTGTCTGTAAACTATCCCCGTGCAGAGTTCATAGCTCAAAGTAATTAGCCTGTGGTCTCACAGCATTTTAAAAATGAGATCTGAACATATCTTATGTTGACTGCAAAGCTACAGGCTACGCAGGCTATCTAGCTTTTTTTGCTTTTTTTTTTTTTCTTTAATCCTCCTATCCCATTAACCCTATCTAGTAACCATAGATGTGTACCAAACTGGATACAATACCATTTGAAGAGGATAAACATATTTCTTATGTAAGGGCAGCTCTCCTTTAGTAGCTCTAGAATCCAGGTTTCACTTTTGCATCCTCCACTTCCACCCCTGCAGGCTTTGATGCTGCCAATAGCAGACTCTGTTCCTGGCCACTTCTAACAGGAGAAGGAGGAGGAGAAGGAGGAGGAGGAGGAATGCTTCCAGCACACTCTTTCCTCTCATGGCAGCAGAAGCTTCTCATTGATTTAGCTGTTAAATAATTCAGAGGCAACAACCATCTGTTTAAGTCAATGTCCTGTTTCGTGTCTCCCCAGGGAAAAGGCAGCAGTCCAGAAAGAAACATCAAGACTTGCTGACTGTCTTACATAAAGACTATCTAACAACTAAGGTATTTTGCTCCTACATATTCTTTCACTAGAGCTGGAACAGGCTAATTCAGACTTTGGTACACCAGAGACTAATTATAAATGGGGGACAATGGTCTTCCCCTGAACCAACTTCAAGGAAAGAGAAGAACTGTAAAGATCAAAAAGGTTCAGTCCCATAAACATTCTTGAGAGTTTGAAGAAAAAAAGCAGATGTGGGACATTTGGTTTCAGGGACTTTCAGGTACCTATTGCATATGTGCACATTGGATGCAATAATTTTTCCACGTGCCTACTGGCTTAGTTCTCCTGAATCTGAGTCAAACTTAAACTACTTTGACATCTGATTCATTCTATGACAATCAGAAAGCAGGTTTTTAAAGCTAATATGTAAGTAATGATCCAAAGTTTCATAGAATAATAGCAATCTGAGTAGCAGCAAACACAGTAGAAAATTTAGTAATTCTACATTCTTTAAAACTGATGAGAGTGTGAAAGAACGATTTAGTGTGTCCTTTGAGGCTGATAATAGACATCTGTAAAAAGTGATACGCAAACATGTAAAAAGTGTCTGTGCCTCTGTTATTCAAGTTACTTTCTATTTGGTTCTGACAGGACCATTACTTAATTATGTGATGGATCCATGCCAGGACTCCCCTCTGCTTCTGCCACTCCAAATCTGAATAGATACTTCAGATAATTTTACCCATTCTTGTGTAGGGAGTTTCTCTGTGTGAAATCAATTTTGAAAACTGGAAGAGGGCCGAAACTTTGCCTGTGTTCAAATACATTTTTCAGTAATGAGAAGAGAGAGACAAGGAGAATCATGTGTGAGAAATATAATCAGAAAACAAGTAAGAAAACATTACTACCATTGTGATAACATTTTATAGTTCATAGTTTAGGTAATGCATTGATTGCTCACTAGACTGTTGGTCACAGAGTGCTTTGGGTCACACATGGGGAATTTTCCAAGTCTCAGCAATTCCAAATACTGCCTTTTAGTCTAGGATTCACCACACATAAATTAACTTGTTTAAAGGGTAGGTATCTAGCCTTATCTAGTTGCTTGCCTTCTGTAGTTAATGGGGAGAGACTGTGACGGTGTGCTCCCCCTGGCCCCGCCCCAAACCTGACCCTTATGTCCCGTAACCCTGCTCCAGCAATAACCATCAGTGGCAGTGGTAATGGATNCCAGGATCCCCCCTTGAGTAGGGACGCCTCTCAAGGTTACTCCTCGAGGTTGAGAGATTCCTTGCTGTAACAGATCCTCAGTAAGTGACTGATAGCATGCTAAACTTTGAAATCTTAGCTAAGTGATATAAAGGATTGATTGCGCATATATAATCCTGTAGACATAAACCGTTGACCAAGTCTGGGACTAGGATTGGATCTAGCCACCCCTAGACTCCTCTCTGAGAAGGAGTTTAGAAAGCAAGGGCATCCTTTCTGAACTTCATGACTCAACGAGAGGGTCTCCCTGACAGTTTTGTCTGACCCTGTCCTCTGTGCAGCAAATAACCAAGTGTACCTTGCCATCGAATCTTGTGAAATCACTGTCGCATTTACATTTACTATAGAACCTTGTTAACTCTCTACTTTATATCAATAAAATATATTTTGCTTCTCTCTTATGAGTGAAGTGCACTCTCACTCCTTCTGCAACAGAGACAGACACTTCCAGAAGGCAACTCATCACATCCTAGCCCAGGGGGCCAATGTAGAGGGGCTGAGTTTCATTCAAGAGATCCCTGTCTCTCTATGTTGGTGGCTGGCCAGAACCTATATGACTGTCTTAGACTAGAACACTCAATTTTAGAAGTATAGCATTATGCAGGATAATCCTACTTGTTTCCAGATCCATGGTTTGTGTGAAAGTCAACAACCTGGAAAGGGGGTCACCAGAACTGTTGAGGCACTAAACTTCAGACTGATTCCTTCAGTCTTCCTCATAGCTTAAATCCAGCTTTTCTCAGAGCTTCGGTGTTATGGGGTATACATGGTTAATTAAAGAGATACAAGCACATTCACATGTCAGCACCAACTGTTTCCTTTAGTGTTGTTGACTGCTGCTCCTGGCATGTCCATTCAGGTTTCTAAACCATTTCTTTTGGGTCTTTTCTCTCATGGAAACTCCTCTGAAAGTTGAGGTGTTATCACCTTATCTTTCATACAGCTTGCTTTGACATTTGTCCCATGATCCAACAGAGTTTCTCTATATCAAAAAATTTGTGCACTTTTTTCCCACTTTTCTCTCAAGCTCCCTTTTTTATTGTCATCTTGATTCAGACTTTTCCATTTTGTATTTTTCTTAGTTTGTATTGACTTGTCTTTGCAGATGAAGTTGGTGAAATTGTTTTATTTTATTTTTTTGTTAGATCAGGAATTCCTGTCCAATATTCCAAAAGGCCTGGCACAGCTCTGTTGTTAATGACAATGATTTCTTTTCTTTTTTTCTCAAAATTTTTTCAGCCTGGGATGGACTCACTGCATATTGAGTCCATCAATGATATTGCAATTTCACAAAACAAACATTCATGCATTATAGATAACTGGTTTCCCCAAATCAGCCCGTTGCATCAGAATGACTAACAGGTGATCTTATAAATCGGAAGGAACAATTACAAGCATTTAAAAAATGTTGGCAAGTGTTGATTTAGTTACTCAGTAAGTGTGAGATTTTTTAAATAAGAAAAATATCTCAAAATACTGCAAATTTAATACAATTTTTGGTTTTGCCCTGAGCAATTCTCAAAATAACAATGGTGCTTGCCTTACCACTTGAAAAATACTAAGTCATTTCTTCACAAGATTTAAATACTCCTTTGGCAGATACAGGTAATTACAGTATTTCCTAGCCTGATAGAGAAGATATTTATTTACCTGGAATGCAGAGGAATCTAAGTAACCTTTCTGGTTAACTCATTACTAACTGCTTTCCTGCACATGCATGAATGTGTTTACAGACACCTAAAACTCTAGATGGAAAAGTATAAGAAATAACTAGCTTTTTAGTGATAGTTTAGGAAAAAATGTGTTAAGGTAAGGATTGATCATCACAGTGCTTCTTATCTAGTTACTATTGTCAAGACAATGAGGTTAATATGGAGTCTCACTAAAACTGAGGTTTATTTTTCATGTGATTTTTCAGTCTAATGTTATCATCTTTAAACCTATAATGAGATAAATGGGATTTCGTATTTGAAAGAAGTATTTACTTAGAGATGGAGCCAAACAGCTCCAGCTTGTTTTGAATTCCTAGCTATCCCCAAATAACTACTTACTGATTTACCTCAATTTTCTATTTGAAATATACATTTCCTTCTATTGCATGCACCACACAGTCAAAATGCTAAGAAATAATTTTGAAACAGAGAAGTAATCTGATTGATTCCAGTCTTGCTACAGATAGTTTAACTTAATTTCCTCTGTAGCCATCATGTAGTCATCATGTATCATTGAGACATTGTTCATGAGAAGGCCTAAAATCCTTTGGATCAGCTTCCCTTTTGATCTGTTGAGAAGATCTTCATCTAAAGGCTCTGACAACAGCTTTGTAGGGTTCATTTTGGATTATTTTTGTAGTAGGAAAAAGCAAGATGAGCAAAAGTATTCCACCTGCAGGTGAAGGCATTTTTACAGCTATCTGAGCTAAATCTGTCTAGATTAGACACCAACACCAGAGAAGTCACTGCAACATTGCTGGGTAGCCACTGAAAAGGTGCCTTTATCAGCATGTTGGCCACTGCTGGAATAGGAGCCATGGCATTCTTGCCATGGAAGCAGTCAGCAAAACAGCTTTATGGTTGGCTTATCTCTTCACAGCAAAGCTAACTGTGATGCTTAATGCTAAAATCTCTGCATATGAGTTATGCCAGGCTGGATGTGAACAAGGACATCTCTCCTCAGCTGTACTTTTCTCCATCCTGATGCTAAAGAAAAATTTCATATAGTTATAATCTTTAGGGTATAAGCCTGGAAGGGTGGGGAGTCAGGTTGTTTCTGTGCAGCCAGTCTCAGATTGTCACAGGTTCTGGGAACCTTTTCAGTAGAAAGACTGTGGAGAAATGTAGGGATTATGGTGTTTCAGCTTCTCCTGCTCTAGCCCATTGGTCCCACACTGGAACATCCAACATGTTCCAAAATACTGTAGCTCCCATGGTGAGGGATCCTGTCCATCAGTGTGCTGAGCAACATCCCCCACACCCGGAGCATCTGTTTAGCCTTTTGATTTCTGAATCTGATTTAAAAGTTCCCATCACTTTCAATGGGTTTTTGAACAGATGTAGAAGATCAGTAGACCTAATCATACTTTGTTATCATGATAGTGACTTAGAATAATAGAATCATAGAAAGGTTTGGGTTGGAAGGGACCTTTAAGACCATCTAGTTCCAGCCTCCCTGCCACAAGCTGAAATACCTTCCACTGGATCAGATTGCTGAAAACATCACCCAGCCTGGCCTTGAACACTTCCAGGGAAGGGACATCCACAGCTTCTCTGGGCAACCTGTTCCAGTGTCTCACCACCCTCATAGTAAAGAATTTCTTCCTCATATCTAATCTAAATCTACACTCTTTCAGTTTAAAACTGTTACCCCTTGTCCTGTCACTACACTCCCTGATAAAGAGTCCCTCCCCATCTTCCCTGTAGGCCCCCTTTAAGTACTGGAAGGCTACTATAAGGTCTCCTCGGAGCCTTCTCTTCTCTAGGATAAACAACCCCAACTCTCTCAGCCTGTCCTCATACAGGAGGTGCTCCAGCCCCCTGATCATCTTCGTGGCCCTCCTCTGGAGCCGCTCAAGTAGGTGACCATTCCTTGAGAATAATACTTTCAGTTATATGAATTCAGCGATTAATGAAAGCCTGATTTTTGATTTGGCAATCATTGGGAAGAGTTCATTTCAGTTCTGCCATTTTTCCATTTTTTTTCATTTTAAAATGGCTTTATTTTTCTTGACAATATCAAACCAAATAAAAAATGATTCTTATGTGAACGGCTTATCTTTTGGAAAGTGTGCACTGTAGGAAACATCCACCTAAACTCAGCAACTAAGTTAAATTACACAGACAGCTCAGATGAAGGATCCTACCTTTTGTTTTCTAGTGTCCTGCATTAAAAGCCTATGTTTATTTTTCAGAAAGATGAAAGAGGTGTTCAATAGCAAAAGAGATTTTGGACTACTGAAACCCTTTAATTAGCTGCTTATACTAATATCATTAGCTTTCTCTTCTAGGAAAAGCCAGAATACGCATTTTGAAAAGCAGGGTTCCCATTTACACAGAAGGTAATAAAACTGTATCAGAGTACTCCTGGGCACCAGAGTTGCTTGGAAACAAATGGACATGATTCATTACCATTTATTAACACCCAAGACAGAGTTCTTTAAAAGAAGTTTAGTCAAGCTTGAGGAAAAAATGCACATGAGCCTATTCCTGTTCAAGAAGTGGTAATATATCAAATCTGTCCTTTAGAATTTACTTATCATTAATATATGCTTTCTCCCATTGTTTCCCTGTGAAAACTACATCTTTGTCAAATTATTTTTTTGGCTGCGGTTTTTCAAAATAAGGCTATTTTTCTCCTCTGCCTACAAGACTCTAGGTGCTTTCTGTTGCCACCTGCAGCCAGAGGTAAATGAAGGAAACAGAAGTGATTTAGCAATTTTGATATGGTTTAAAAACCCTTTAAAAAAACCCCTATATTTTTGAGTTCTAATTTGCTGCTTCTCTGGCCAGTGTTAGCAAAACTTCAGTTATCCTGCTTTGTACTCAAAGGGCTAACCTAAACCAGAGCATAGTGGTGCATAGTGGTAATTTGAAGGCAGAAAGAATTCTCACATTTCATTTATGTTGCTTTTAGCAGTAGGATATGAACAGCTTCAAGATTTAAAATTAAGTTCAGCATTCATCACACCTATCTTTGTTCATCTTAAAGTTCAGTACCTATCTTACGCTTGTTGTCTAGACTCCTTCTAATGGGCAAGGCCTTTCTTATAATGTTTAATCCCATTTGGGATGGTAGAATGAATAAGTCCCTAGAGGTACATATGATGGGATTTAAACATAAGTTACTGAAGTTGAACAGGTTGGTTGCACTCTCTGTTTCTTTTGATATGTATGTGTAATTCCCATTAATAACAGCAAAAATACAATGCATGAACTGAACATGTTGTTCATTTGATTTATACAACTATTTTATTAATTCTCCATAATTTAATATTGTCTGCCAAAATCATTAAAATTATATATGATAGTGCGGTGGGTTGACTTTGGCTGGACACCAGGTGCCCACCAAACTGCTCTGTCACTCCCGCTCTCAGCAGGACAGGAGGGGAAAGAAAATAAGATGGAAAAAAACTTAAGTTCAAGATAAAGGCAGTTTAATAAAGCAAAAACAAAGGCCACGCGTGGAAGCAAAGGAAAACAAAAGATTTATTCTCTAATTCCCATCAGCAGGTGATGTCCAGCTACTTCCCAGGACGTACGTCTCCAATACACATAGTGGTTGCTCCAGAAGACAAAACACTGTAATAACGGATGCCCCCCCCACACCTCCTCCTTTCCCTTACCTTTTGTTGCTGAGCAGACATCATATGGCAGGGCCTATCCCTTTGGTCAGTTTGGGTCAGCTGTCCTGGCTACGTCCTCTCCCAAGATCTTGCGCACCCCCAGCCTACTGGGTGAGGCAGGGGAATGTTGGAGAGACAGCCTTGACACTGTGTGAGCACTGCTCAGCAGTAGCCAAAACGCTGGTATGTTATCAACACCTTTTCTAGCTATCAATACAAAGCACAGCACTATGAGGGTTTCTGTGGGGAAAATTAACTCCACCTCAGCCAGTCCCAATTCAGATAGATATGAAGTACGGAGACTCCAGAAAAGCTTAATCCTATAAAAGTGAGAATTCAGAGAGTTTTTAATCTCAATAGTGTCTTACGTTAAAGGGTTGAGTCACTGAAATTATTCTTAGCCGGAAATGGTCAGCATCATTGTTTACTCTTTTCTTTACCTTTAGAGAATGTCAATATAAGCAAAATCTGTGGCAGTGTTTCAAAACTGGGTCAAAATTTAAGTTAATTCAAAGTTAAGTCAATAAACAAATGTTAAAAGTGGTTCCAATATAGACGTATATTTCATTGGAGTCTAACTACTTATTTTGGAAAATAAGGAAATTATATTGCTCTGCCAAAACATTTAGATTCTTGATTTTGTAGCTTGAAGATATGACATTTTGTAAATCTCAAACATTTCTTTAAGAAACCTCTTTCATTTATATCTTTATTCTCTACCATTTTTACAAATAATTTAAATTACCCTCAGTGGTGGGCTAAGCTTGGCTGGCTGCCAGGCACCCACCAAGCTGCTCTCTCACTCCCCCTCCTCAGGAGGACAGAGGGAGAAAATGAGATGAAAAAGCTCGTGGGTCGAGATAAGGACAGGGAGATTGCTCATCGGTCATTGTCACAGGCAAAATACACTTGACATAGGTAAGGTTAATTAAATTATTTGCCCATTAATGACAGAGTAGGATAGTGAAAAATAGAAATAAATTTAAAAACACCTTTCCCCCACCCCCCCTTCTTCCCAGGCTCAATTTCTTTCCTTCACTCTCAACTCTTCTACCTTGTCCTCCCTGAGGGCACAGGGGGACAGGGAATGGAGGCTGCGGTCAGTTCATTACACTTTGTCTCTGCTGCTCCTTCCTCCTCACGCTGTCTCCTACTCCAGTGTGAGGTCCCTCACATGGGATACAGTCCTTCATGAACTGCTCCAACGTGGGTTCCTCTCATGGGCTGCAGTTCTTCAAGAGCTGCTTCAGCATGGGTCTTTTCCACAGAGTATAGTCCTTCAGGAATGGACTGCTCCAGCTTGGGACCCCTACAGGCCACAGTTCCTACAAGAAGCCTGCTCCTGTGTGGGCTCCTCTCCACAGGCTGCAGCTTCCCTCAGGGCGTATCCACCTGCTGCAGCGTAGGGTCCTCCATGAGCTGCAGTGTGGATATCTGCTGTACTGTTGTCCTCCAGGGACTGCAGGGAGACAACCTGCATCACCATAGTCTTCTTCATGGGCTGCAGGGGAATCTCTGCTCTGGCACCTGGAGCAACTCCTCCCCATCCTTCTTCTCTGACATTGGTGTCTGCAGGGTTGTTTCTTTCACATTTTTTCACTCCTCTGTCTCACAGTTGCTGCATATCATTTTTACCCTTTCTTAAATATGTTATCACAGAGGTGCCACTGGTGTTGTTGATGGGCTCAGCTTTGGCCAGCAGCGGGTCCGTCTTGGAGATGCCTGGAACTGGTACTGTCCAACATGGGGGCAGGTAGTCTCTTCTCACAGAAGCCACTCCTGCAGCTGTCCCCTCCCCCCGCCAACACCTGGACACATAAACCCAATACACCTTCTGGTATTATAAGGCACTTGTTCTGGTTTGCCTGGAAGATAACAACAGCAGCTGAATATCTCTAAGATGTTAGATGGAAGTATTTTTCTGTATTAGAAAGGTAGAAGGATTGATTGTTCCAGTTGTCCCATTGTAAGCTGAGGAATATAGGAGACGATTTGGCATCTGCTTTGAGAAACTTTAAGGTTAACATTGCCTACTGGTTATTTTGAGTGTACAAAATAATTTTAAACAGCTCTGAATGACTATTGTAAAATGATTTGTTGCCTTCTGTCTGCACAAAAAATCTCTCTCTTCTCTGAAGATCATCACATTCTTTTTGAATGTCATAAAGTTTCACAAATAAACTTTGAGAAGTTGATAAGTGTTATTCCTCAGAAGGTAATGTTCTGGACTGCCATGCTGTAGTACTGGTAGATATGAGCTGATGTCCATGTGTAACCGCATCTTTACCTTCCCCCAGTGATGGGGACTTGCAGTTCAGTTGTAACAAATCTTAAAGAGTTCAAAGTAAGTGTCATCAGCTTATTCCTATAGTATATCTAAGCATGAGCTTAAACAAAGAAGCCATTTGTGTCAAACCAATCCCAAGATCTTTTACAAGACAAACCTGTCTTTTACATTTTTTTGTTTGATCTTCTAAAAGAATATACATTTTAAATGCATGCTGGATTATAAAATAGCTAATGAACATCAGTGCTGGTACTGATCTCACTTAGCATCACCTGTCTTCCTCATAATTTTGGTACTTCTTGGCTGTCTGCAAAGATACCTGTTACTTTCTTGCTGTAGTCTCTGTTATCTTGGCAATTATGTAAACGTTGCAGATTAGTGATTTGAATGTAATGAAAGTGTCTTTGGTTTCTATGAGAATGTTTTTAGTCAAACTTATCATCTAACAGCTAAAAGAACATCTTATTCTCATCTCATATAGTTAAAAAGTGTTATCTTCCTGGAATGATACCATAACATTTGCCAGCCAAAAATCAACAAACAAAAATTAATAAATAAAAAAAAAAATCAGCAATTCATTTGTGGGGTTTTTTTTCCCTTGGATATGGTTACCTACATCCTTATCAACCCATAAAGTCCCATCTGCTAAATAACTGCTTGCATAATATGAAATAAATATTTACTGCTTCCTCAAATTTGTGACCTAGCAATGATTTGTTGTAAACAGGAATGACACATTTTGAAGTGTGATGCTCTGTAAACTCATTGAAAGGAAGTGCATTTGGGGTTATCACAGAATTTTGATTATCTTCCTTCTGCAGTGTGCTGCATGATTCTCATGTTTGCAAATGTTTTCATTAGTAATAAAAACATCAGACCTTCTTTTACACAACTCAGTCCTATTAATCCAAGTCTTTTGTTACATCTTAACCTCTCATTACAATTTATGACTAAATGTAACTATATAAAATTATATTTACTCCCACTGTTTCTTGCTGTGTGAGTTTTGATGTGTTATGTAGCCTAATCTCCTTCTGGGAAGATTTTGGTAACTGTAGGCACGTTAGAGGTAGAAAGATCCATAAGTCAGTGCAAGACACCTATATACAGAGAATGAGGGTTCAGTATGAGAAAGGGTAGTAGAACTTGTTTTGTTATTAGCAAATGACCTATCCCTAGCATAGCAAGGTGTTTTAAGCATGGCATATGTGTTTAAGATCTTCAAGCAGATGTTCAGTTGCAGTGACACTGATATATATGTATACCATCCAATTATTTGATCTTGTCTTACACTCTATGTACATAAAATAAACATATACTTACTTTCATTTGTACAATTCATAGTATAATCTAAAATACTGAAAGGATGCCTCCCCACCCTTGATCAAATCCTGTAAGCCCATAAATAAGAGCAATACCAGTGACAACAATGGGCTTGAGACATTATTCATCATACAGGTCTTACAGATACGCTTATTTTGGACTATTATAGTTCAAAATGAACGTCACATTTCAAACACAGGAAACTATTAAGTCAGCCATGGCAATACATGTGATATACAAGCTGTGGGACCATGCAGTATCTGTAATTCTTACACAATGTGCTATATAAGCAAGAGTGACATAATAGACATAATATACAGAGTATAACTGGGCAGAACTGAATAGTCAGTGAGTATGAGTAAACCTTGGGAAGAAGAGTATTCCTGATAAGTGATTAGAAAGATTCAGCAGGGGAATAAATTACACAATCACTTATGGACCATTCCCCACTTCCTCCCAGTCTCTATAGCTATGAATCTTGTTGTACTCCTTTTTAAAAAAAAAACATATAAGCTTGAGCATGGCTTCTGTATTTCCTCCTTCTCTTTTTGTTAATGTAACTGATTGTGCTGAAGCAGAATTTGCCAGTAAAGGCTTCAGCTTTTGAAGTTTCAACATTTTGGTTTTCCCTGTTGAAAACCTTGAAAGAATTTCTGATTAATTCCTCCAGTAGCATTCCAGCAGGAAGAAAATTTTACTCCCGCCTGATTCATAGTAAACTGTTTTCAAGGTCAAGAGCTGCATTAGAATTTTAGAAATATCAGCAGGAGACAGAGAAGAGGAAAAACCAAAATATGTGGAGCTTTATCCCTACAAAATGGGGTATAGAAAAGAGAAATCTGTGTTTAAAGGAAAGCTAGGAAAGGCCAAATTTTCTGTTGTAGCATTAACAAATCCTGGGATAGAATGGGGAGATCATTGAAGAGTGGTTTTATGGGAAAACACAAGCGGGTGTCTCACAATATCACTCAAGGCCCTTTGGGTAGACCCATGGCTACAACCACAGAACACTGCAAGAAAAGAGAGGAGCTAATCAATGTGTCATATCAAAGACCATCAATTTAAAAACCAACTGGCTGACCTTAGGAATCTCATAGTTGTCCAGATGAGAATATAAGGATATACCACTGCATTTTAAGAAAATTACTGAAAAATAGGAAAGATTTCCAGAGAATTAGTATTAATTAAACCACACACAGTAATTTCTAGGAGGTGTTGGGTAGCAAATTATTACCTTAGCTGGGATTCCTTCCCATGTCTACAGTGGACTAGCTAAATTCAAAGTACGCATCTCATAATCCATTAATAGTGGAAAGAAATAGGTACTTTTAGGGCAGGTGCTCACAGCAGATGCATATGTCAGGGAGCAGCAAAAGCAAGGCTGCTCCAGGAAGGAGGATGAAGCAGGAGGAGGGGGTAACCCCAGCACAGGCAGGCAGAGGGGTGAGAGGGCAGTCCCACAGCACCCAGGCAGGACCAGGGTGGTGGTAGGGACACAGTCCATCAACAATTCAGTGATCATCAGACAAGGCGAGGTAACAAGTCAGGTCCAGGTCCATCTAGAAAGTCCAGTCAGCATGTCAGGATAGCAGGAGACAGGGCCAGAGAAAGCAGTGACAGAAAACTATGAGCATCATTCTCCTACACCAGTCATTAATTACACTGTGTGACCTGTGAGGCTAACAGGCTCAGGCTGTGCCTAGCTTTGATAGGTTTGTCCTGGTAAAATTCAGATGCAAGGGACAGGAATAGATCTGAGACATTTCCTTAAGGCCTAATTAATTGTAAATTATTTTCAAATAAGCATGAATTTAGAGTAATTTGATTCGCAACCTTGAAATATGCATATTCCTCATTAGTGGAAGCATAGCTGTTATCTGAATGTACAAGATGTGTTGGATGAATTTGGCAAAGTGATATTTAAACTGACTATCGTTTCAAGACAAAAAAAGTTCAGGTGGCATGGAGCCTAATAAGAAGTATCTTTAAAACATTTGTTTTACCCTGTTAGATGGAAAAATGTATTTCATTCTGTTTTTTTCAATAAACATGCTTGTCCCTACTTTATCCCCAAAGGTAGGATTATGGAAGGAGGACACCCTCAAGAAAAGAGCAGTTGGCAAATCTCCCATTCCTGGACTGATATGCTTGTATCTCCCAGCAGTGAAGAAAGACCACCAAGTGCTCTGTACAAGCTGCAGGGTGCAGGAGAACGGGTCCCAGTACAGGAATGGGGAGGAAAGCACCCGGCCAGCTGAGGTGCCCCATGCTTCTAGCATACCTCAGGGCAGGGCGTTGGAAGAAGAAGGGCAGTCCCTGGTGGGAGCTGTTGCAGTTGTCACACGGGGGAGCATCATTGGGGTTGTTTTAAACCTCATCTTTCTCCTTCCTACTTTGGCTTCTATTTAGACCCACCCAAAAAACTCAACTATCCATTGTTATCTGGCTTTTGTTTCTGCCATAAAGGAACTTGAGTCAAGCTTTCCATATTAAGAATGCAGTCAATATTAGATCTTATTTACAGAGCATTAGAGTCAGAGAGGCTCAGTAGCATTGGCTAGAAAAGGCTTCTCAGCTTCTGTGGAAATGAAATAAGGTTCTGTTAGAAATGACTCCGAAACACAAGGACTTGTGGGGAGAACGTTTTCTTTGTGTGGGATTTATAACCACTTTAGAGAATGCTGCAATAGAAACCTGCTATCATTTGTTATAGTTCACTAGGTCCAAACCAGCTCTGGTATCAACATGCTTTTTAAAGAAAATAAACCTAGAGGATATAGTGGATGAATGGAATTTGACATTTGCTGGCCATAACAATAAAATGAAAATACTGGGAGAAAGGAGAGGGAGATCCAAAATACTTCTGGTAGAGAATATGCAGCTTATAATTTAATGAGAATCAAGGACAATCTGAAAGCAATTTCTTTTAGTCTTTACTGTCTATAGAGTTTGATGAATATTATTAGAAAATACTGACTGCAAGAGACACATATTAGGCTACTCTGAATGAAGACATGGAATGAAGTACATGTAGGTGCAAGGGTCTCTCAGAAGACCTTGGGTGATTGCAAATGATGCATTGAAAGTCAAAAAGACGACTCAAGAAGAAAAAAACTGTAAGAAGAAAGTAAGAGATGGATAAAAGTCAAAGAAACACACCATCATTTTTATTCTTTCACCCTCTTAAACCTAAAATTGAAGGTACACTGTTACGCTAACAACCCTACAAAGCATCTGCTTTCCTACTATTCACACTGCAGAAAATTTTCTGTCCAGAACTGAATTATTTCAGCTGCACTGACATGAAATTTCAGTTCCTAATCAAATGTTTTTGTGGAGAGGTGAAACTTCATTCCTAGATTTTGCCCTTTTTCACAAGATTTGTCCCACACCAACTGTGTTAAGGAAATCCCCCCACCCCCCATATCCTGAAAGGTGGGGCCCTTCTCTCTTGATTAATGAATATAGGAGACAACTCTGAAGTACCTTTCAGAAGGTTCTCTGGTTGTTCATGACACATTTTCTGTGCCACAGCTACTTTCTGTGTCTGAAGGCAATCAGTATTTAGTTATTGGTACTGGTGCTAGAGCAGGCTATAGAACTAGATGGACAAATTGATTTACACTTGTGAAACTACAGTTGAGGTGCATTAAAATATCTTTCAAGTTATGGAATTAAACCAAGACTGTTATGGGATATTTTACCTCCTTATGGGATTCCATTAGAATGACATCATTTTTGTTGAAGATATAGCTTAAAAACTATTTTCCGATGTAAAGCTGTATAGGATATTTTCATAATCTTCAATGACAAATGAAACACATATTCCAGGTTGATCCAGGCATGCTACTGTGTAAAAATCACAACATATTATCCTTTATTATTGCTTGTCTGGATAAACCATGTATTCAAAGATACCCAATATATACTGAGACTGTGCTCCTCTATCACTTGAGATACAAGTGAAAAAGATGCATGCAATTTTGTTTTGTCATGTGGTCTCTTTGCAATTACTAATAAAGTGTTGTTTATTTTTTCTCAGAGTTGAATGAATAAACACTTCTGTTCAGATTTCTGTATTTCTCTGACATACCACTGATATGCATAATGCATCTGCAGCATGCATTATAATCTGTCTTTGAGTGGTAGATGTTTCATGATATTGATCTATTTCCTTTGGATAAGAAACCTTGCAATGTATACCGTACATAATCAGGCAACGGTTTATCCTGCTGTTCACATGAACAGCAGTTTAAAAAGTTGCCAGTCAGGAGGGTTCCCATCTGCCTCAAATATTTTACCTATCCATATAGTCAGGAAACAAAAGGAAAGAAATATTTTGTGCCTCTCCCTGTGTCTCAACTGATTCATGTTTCTTGCCCCACTTTGCAGTAGGCAGATGGGATGGGACCATTCTTTGCCTAGGTATATTGTAGAAAAAGGCAGGACAGATTTGTGACCGGGCTGAGGAGCTATGACCTTGCTAGCATTGTGCTTGTGAATGGATTATGGTGTCAGGGAATAGGAAATTGTTTGCATTCCCACCCTTCATCTTTTATTGACAAAGGGTTAGTTCACAGCTCTCAAAACTGTTCACAACATGTTGAGGCTTGCAACTCTGTAATGAAAACATTAGTTATTTTTTTACATTTAGATGATTCCCTAAATTTTGATGGGGTTTCACTTGCATAAAAATTCTGAAGAACAATCTAAATAATTTGTTTTCAAATCTATCCAGTGGCAGTCTGCCAACTTGAATTTTTTGCCACCACTCCAAGGTGAAGTCACCAGCCCCGGCACCTCTGCAGTCAGTCATCCATGCAAAGACCACAAGATACCTTTTTCTACCAGCAGGTCAAGAATGCACATGGACACAGCACACCACTGAGGCATTGTCTCAGATGATAACCTTGTCAATAAGTGTTGCTTAGTCAGATAATGCCGTAGTAGTTGTACCAGAAGACAACAGCAGTTTGTGCTTCAGAATTTAGAGGATCAGCACGTGGCTGGATGAGGTTTCTGTCCTGGATATCCGAATATTGACGCTGTAAGGAAGCATTACAGTATTTCTGTTTTGCTTCCCCTTAGTACATACTTATCATCATTAAAAATACTATAAATAAGTGATTTGTCTTTAAATAGAAATGAACGTTGGAGTTGAGATCTGACATTTAGCAGCTCTGGGAAATACTGCTAGGAGTGTAGCTGGGTGGAAAATGCTTTTCTATCCTGTATCTTTTTGATAATTTGTATTTATTTGACCTCTCCAAAAAGTGTATAAATTAATTTTGACATCTTTAATAACTCAAAATCCTGGGGAAATAGAACTTAATTTAACTTAGATATTTTGTTTCAAACATTTTGAGAATTAATATTTTTTCTATATTTAAAAAATATGTTATCATAATTAACTTATAGTTATGCTCCTACAATCTTATATCATGTAATTCTAAATAGAAAGTACTTAATGACAATTCTGAACTGCAAGATTGTCAGTTTAAATTTCACCCATTTCCAAATGGGAAAAAAAATCTTCTCCATGAGAAAATTGTGAATTTCTGCAGATGTAAAATGTTTCACTGAAATAAATCCCAAACTCCTTATAACAGTAAGTCTTTATTTTATACTCCTTAAGAACAGCAGCACTTTGTGGGACCTTTAAAAGTTAATGTTTCAAATGGTACCAAATGTTCTTTTCTATCCATTTCTTTTTCAGCCAGGGTGTAGATAAACAGCGTTTGCAATATCTTCTTAATCAGTACCCTCATACCCCAGTGCATTCAGACCTTCTGTCAAGTTGGTTTCCTGCTGTAGAAAATTCTGTTTATTTGTACCATTACAATAGCCAGGAAATTAATGGAATTCAGATCTCCTATGTTTATCTTCTAAGCCTACAATACTAACTTTACCATACTCAATAAAAAAAGAAGACAACCTATTTATCATCCCCTGAGAGCTCTTTCTGGCAACCAGGTTCTTGTATTAATAAATACAACAAAATGCATTTGTTTCATGTCAGTGCTTTCATAATATGATTGTTTTGCTGAGCACGTTGTGCAGCTTGCATACTGGACCTTTGGTTCCTATTGCATTCCTTGTCTGTCTTTATTGTTATCTAGTGCTGAGTTCCACAGACAAGTGTGCCCCTTCCTCCAAAGAAAAAGAGCTCTAAGGACTTGACTGGCAAGCCAAAGTCTGCTGCCTAAATATTTTTTCCTCATGCTCCATCCTTATTATAGATGTACAAGGTGTGGATTCAGTCTTAGCTGTGGATTCCCTTTGGAGTTCCAGTGTAGGTCCAAATGCCTGTTCATGGAGCAGGTCATTCTGATCAGGTCACGTACAAATGGGGCAAAGCATGCACAGATTTACCCTGGAGCACCTATCCTGTCCTGGGATTTTCCTACATCTTTGTAGCTGAAAATCAATTCAAGCAAACAGGTAATAGTACAGATGGAAAATGACTGGAAGATAGTGGTCCACTCTCATGCCTGCTTTTAATTTTATGCAGACAAGGCCAATTTGTGAGTGCAGTCAGTGCTTCAAAACATATCTGAATATAAAGCTCTTCACATTCAACACTCCTCCCTCTATTGTGACAAGGCCAAAGAAGGGAATTTTGCTCTTCAGTCCTTAGATTCAGAGATTGATTTTCATTCTTCATAAAGCACTCCAGATTTGATTCACCTGCCTGGAAAGCTCTCATGAGCTCTCATGACAATTTCAGTGATCCCACTGAAGGTAAATAGTCCACGAGGACTGTTAAACTGACATTTCCTATTAAGAAAAGGTGTGCTGGGGAGTGCACACTGACTGCTGGGTAGTGCTATACTGAGGCTGTGTTTGAGAAGGTGGTTACATTTTGGACTGGCTGAAGTTTTTGGAAGGTTAGAATACCTAATTTCAAATTCAATAAACTTCAGTAATCCAGTTGTCTATCATACTATGCCAATTTGGCGAACATTATAGCTGGACCATTATGCAAACAAAAATTTTTTTTTTTGAAAGGTGAAAAGGCATTCATGATTAATACCCTACAAAATGAGCTGTTGAGAAGCTGTCATGACAAAAAGTAGCCTGCCTTTTTTTACCAGCTACTCTAGCAAGTTGGAAAGGCTGTGGTTAATGATGTGGAAAGTAGTTCTTAGTACCTCAGCATCACTGCCTTGGCTGTCAAAATAACTATTCATTTCCGTGGCTTAAAATGGACTCTGTACAGCTGTTTTATGAAAGTGCTTTGAAAGCCAAGCACTGTTGCCATGTGAGTTTATGGAACTCACATGGTACCTTCAAAGAAGAATTATATGAGTTTGAACTACATGAAGCCCTAACTAGAGTGAACACGGTGATTTAGATAATTCCTGATGGTATCCTATAGAAAATCAGACACTGCATACATTATTGTACAATAAAATCATCCAGCTACTTCTATTCTTTAAGCATTTGTCTGCAACAGAGCAGTTTTCCCTTTAAGCACTGCTCTACACTAAGGCTGACAATTTGGATGTGATTGCAATGTTCTGATCTTTAATGCTATAATTGTCGTATGGTACTTTGTGCTCCTGTAATAGGCCTGCATGATACTGGAAGTGAATAGTGGCGATAGATATCCCACAGAAACTCAGTAACCCACCTATGCTATGCTGGATGCTGCTCCTACCAAAATCAATGGCAGTGTTTCCAATTATATCAATATGAGCAGTATTCTATCTGTCTGTGTGGGAACAAAAATCAGAGGCAAAGAAGAAAGGGTCTGCATGAATCACATACGAATTAGCTTCTCAGTGTTTGATTTTAATAAAAGGTTGTTGGAAAAAGGGAAGAAAGGTAAAATTAGGAATGTAATTTAACCTTGGTTAAACTGTTCTTGTCAATATAATTTCATCACATGAACTTCCTTTTGTAATAAACCAATAGAAACATTAACAATTGTCCTGCCTGAGGTCTGCCTTCCTCTCTCTCCGGAGTGTCTGGCTCATTAGCCTAGGGATTGTGGGCTTTAGTGTCTGGCTTTGTGAAAAGCTACCTGGTGCATCTATGTTCCTTGCTGCTGTTATGTGAGTCAGACCTATGATCAGCTTCCGCCCTGTCCTGACAAATGCCATCGTCTGCTTGTGGCGGCTCCACCTGTGGTCCTCATCACCAGAGATCTGCTTGGTCTGTCTTGTGGATGGCCTTTCCTCATTAAGATACTTCCCTTTCTTCCCTGCTCTCTCCAAACTCTCCTCTTCTCAGACTCACAAATCCAGGTACTCTCTCGCATAGACAAACATTTCATGTTTTCAAACTTCAGTTCATATCCTTTTACTGCAGTGATCTGCTATCTGCTCTTGGCACCTACCTCCCATCTGGATGGAGTGTCATTTTTAATGGAGCACCTTTCAGGAATACAGAAGAACTTACATGTGGGACAGGACCGTCTGCAAACCTACAGGTTTCCAAACTTATGCTAAGCTGGTCTCTGTAACCTGTGTCGAATTCTCATTTTGTGCTTAATTCATGCAAAATGAAATTAAAAAGTAAAAATCAAACCAGTGTTAGGATTCAAGCTGCACTCGTGTTTTTGCAACTTTACTTTCAGAATTCCTTAAAAGCAACCTTCAAACTAAAGCTTTGTGTCAAATTTTTGTAGCTCCTATTTGTGCAAAATATCATGATGGGAAGTTCAAAAATGGGAGATGGCAGATGTGCGTGAATGCAGGAATTCAGAACAGATGAGATTTTAATGAAGAACAAGACACACTTCAAATGTAATTCTAATGCATCAAAATGAAAATTGTAACATCAAGTGAATAGGCCAAAAGATCAGAAATTCTTGGATTTTACTTTCTTACTTTCCTAGCTGTTTAAGTGTAACACTTTGGAAAGTTCTAGTGCTATCAGACATGAAGTATTATTAAAGAACAAAGCAACAGCTTAATCTTAACTTTGAAGTGTTTATAAGGTACTATAGGCTTGAGAACATACTAGAAATGAGATATGGGATACTATTTTTTAAAAGACAAAGTAATAATAGGTGTAATTCTTTTCTTTTATTTCATAATAGATTCCTAAATTATATTATAAATGTTATGTATTTTGCCTTCTGAGTAATTAAAATATTTGACTATCAAACTGAAAAAAGGAAGAAGAAAGAAAAGGGGACATGGGAAAGATAAATTTTTATCTGAACTGTGTGAAGCCTCCATTTTAAAGTAATAATGTGACTTTAGAGCTTTTTTTGTACTTATTAAGAAACTACAGGTTAAAGTAACCTCAGTAGAGTTGCTATGTTTAACATCATTTAGGCAACGTTGTGTTACATTAAAACCAGTTGTGTTTCTTTATGAAATTAAATTAAAAGAGACGTTCATCCAAAACACAGGGGTGTATGTTGTTGTTCAAACCAAAGGCATGCACAGACAAAGAACCTTCCTGCATATTTGTTTGTGGAGGGTTTTGCCTTGTTTTGGGAGAAAGTGTCTATTATTGCAGTTACAGAATTTCACTCTGGGTTTAAATTATTTCTCGTATTTTTCCTGAATGCACTGTCATAGCCTTTTCTGCTGAAGACAAGCAGAAATGCCAGCAAAGGGGTGTTTGTAGTAGTAGGAAAAGTAAAGGGGTGTTTGAAGCATGGTGAACACTAGTGGACAAAGAGTTGTGTAAGTGGTGGAGGTGATGCTGTGCCTTGTGCATGAGAGGGAGAGAACAGTGAAAAATGAAACACAAGAAGGACAGATAGCTGGTGATGGGGGACATGAATGAAAAAAGAGGAGGAGTGTGAGGGGCTCAGACATGGGTGGCAGAGGAGCTGGCGAGTGACGCTCAGCAGAACACTTCTGAGAGCACCCACTTGTCCTAGGAGGCACCCATGAAGCTGCAGACACAGTACTGCTTGGAGGCATGACTGATGAGGGAGCAGAAGTGGTTAGGAACCCCCCTTCCCCACTGAGTTTCCTCCTCCAGGTGGTGGGAATGGACTGCATGGACAGGGCCAAGATGAGAAGGTGGAGTTGGTTGGGCCTCAGACAGAGGAAGAGGTGAGGAGACATGTGCAGCCAAAGCCTCAGCAAGAGGATCTGGAGGAGCTGGCAGTGTGACAATGACCTGGAGCACTTGGGGTACATGTGTGCCAGGGTCTACCTTTTGCCCCAGAAAGGTCATGAGCCAGGGTACCCATGGTAAGGGGGATGTGCCCATGCCCACCAGCCTATGAAGGAAATTCCTGCACGTGCCACGCACGGCCTGAGGTCCAAGGGGAGGCTGGCTCTGAGGGGTTCTTCACACACACCACCACTTTTCCCTCCTCCCCAGAAGACAAGATGTCCCATATCTTGGTGTCTGACAGGATATAAGGGTGAGAAAATGGAGCAACTGGAGGACAGACATGTAGAGGTGATTGTGGAGCCCAGTTTTGGGGTGGATGGGCTCTAAGTGACACTGACAGTTTGGGAGGCATGCATGAGGAGCTGGGGAGCATGCAGGGGCAGTGGGCTGAGCAGAAGGTCTGGAGAACTGGGGCTGGGTGGGCAGGGCACACAGGACAGGGGGATGCACAGGAGGCCCCTACAGTGGTGAATGAGGTGGGTGGGCTACCCCATGCACCGGTGGGAGGGAGAGGGAGTGAGCAAATGCACTTTTTACCAAGATGAAAGAAGAGATGAGGGCATTAAGAAGACAAGGCTGCCAAAGGTGTCAAAATACCTAAGGCAGAAAGAAATTGAAATTCAGGACAGGTCTAGTGAGGATCTGTCAAGGCCCACAACTCTCATCCTGACCAAGGGTTGTGACTGAGCAACACTTGGCTGTTTTTTGTTGTGAGGGAAAACCAAGTGAGCCCACTGGTGTAATCTGAGATCAAAACAGGCAGATGAGCCTTCAGCTCTGTCAGATGAGTTGCCTTTGTTCCAATGTTTCATCTGAACATGAAACACAACCAAAATTCAAAGTAAGCAGAGTCCCACAAGCCTGCAAGGCTAATCCCACGCTTTGACAACACTCAGACCAAGTCCCCCTCAGATGATTCACATGTGTTGCCTCGGTTAGTGACATGGTGTGTTCAGCAGGATCCCATCTGCTCCAAAATTAAACCCAAACAGTGCAAAGATCATTCCTCCATCCCCTCCAAGGATCAGAGGAATTGGCTGATGGCTAAATCCCTTTGAAACAGGAGTTGGATGCAGCCACACTGTGGACAGGGAAAGGGAAACTGCAGTGGTACAGCAGTTATAATCGCTTCTGAAGCAAAATGTAGGCCATGTTCTGAAACACTGCGGTAAAGTCCAAGCATTCTCCACTATAGGGGTTTCAAATTTTAAAACCTCTTCAAGCTTCACTGAGGTAGCACTGCCAGGTAGATGACTTCTAGAAAGAGGCCACATCTGCATGTTTCCTCTCTCCCATGAATACGTCTAGCTGCCAGCACACACTTCCTGCATTATCTTTCCCTTTCTACTTTTTGATTATACAGAGAACATGAAATAATACAGAGCATATTCTGTTACTGACAAGTGCTTTTCAGTCTTCAGCTGGCAAAGGCAAACCTGACATTTATTTCCCATAAACAACACTGTCGCACAGCTTTAAGTGGACTGGGAAACCATGGCATGCTTTCCATGGTTAGCTATTTTTCTTTCAAAGTGCCATAATTTTTGTTGTGATTATTAGTGAAACTGCAGTATTTCTGAAGCAGAGACCATGTAACATGAGGTATGGTGCTTGGCACTTAATCTTGTGTGCTGCCCTGGACCCCTCAGGTGGATCAGTTTCAGGTGATGTGTAAAGCTGGATGGCAACTGGGTGCCTCATTTGCTTGGTGGGAGCAGTCATAGCCTTGCGATGCTGAGGGAACTTCTGGGTGCAAGGGGAGGTTCCCAGTGTCTTTAGGTACATGCTGACACTGAGGACTGTAATTTTGGATCTAGTATCTAAGTTAGGATTGTAATTTTGGAGTTGATATCCAAGTTGGGATGAATTCTACCTGAACTTTAGCCATCTAAAAGTTAGCTGTCTAGTCTAATATTTCTTAAGACTCACTTTTGCTAGTCCTAGTTCTTCATGCATGGCACACACTATGTAATGCAGTTTAACTGCTCAACTACAGCACCCTACCACAACAGCTCTGCTGCTTCTAGATCTAAATTACTCTACATTTGTCTGGCTGTTATTTCTCTGTGTCCACGTCCTGTGAAATAACAGACTGACTAAAGATCTGACTAAGGATTTTTACTCCAGATCCTGCACAATCTGGAATAAAAATGCTCTACAGAGAACGATCAAGCTAACATAAAAAAATATCCTGAAGAGCCTCATATACAAACTAGATAGGGCTCTTCCAATGCTTTGTAAAGTATATGTTGACATCCATTCTTAGGCCCCTGGTTTTCTCTATGTGGTAGCTCAGGGAGCCTAGGAAGCTCACTTCAGGCTCCAGACGATGAAAGACCAGCAGTTGTACCCAAAGCTTTTCTGGAATTAATTTAATATTCTTTGGTTTGCACATAGACTCTTTCAGTAAATTAGTGATATCATGATGAGCAATATAGTGATGTTGTTATATTCCAGTTCATGTGGACTCACTTCCTTGATTTACGGCCTTATCTTTTTATCTCTAAGTTAAAGTTGAAACAATTCCTCCTGCCCCCTTAATATCTAGACTGTTTACTATCTGGAAGCTTTTGCTGAGGGAAAAAAAAAAGCCTTTCCTCTGAGAACAGCAGTAATGCAAGAGTTTGATAGGGTCTTAATGACCTAAATTTACCAAAGTTGCTTCTTGATGAGGCAGCTCTGCAACCCATTTTATCTGCAGTTTGCAAGAGCTAATTAAACTAATCTGAAGACAAGAGAAGACAGCTCCAAAATGCAAAGACAGACATGATTGTTCCCAGAGGAGAAGAGACAATATTCACAATGTCTTCAGCCAAACTTTGGTAATATTCAGAGTTAGGCTTTGATTCAGATCCACCTAGAAATAACTAATTATTTCCAGAAAGTCTCTGCTTGAATACGGATGAAGGTGTCACTTTGTAAAAAGCCTAATGTTTTTCATTTAATGTCTTAACAATTGATTAGCATTGCAGAAACTGTACACATAATAACAATTGATTCACAGAGGGGTAATTTCTTTTATTGTGTATTACTTCCTCGAATCAAATGTTCCAGTTGTGTGGGACACGTCAGGCTAACAACATCTCCATTTTCTGAACTCAGTATTTTTTATTTACCATAATTGATACAAGTAATTGGTTTCTGCCAAGAACAGACATCAACTTCAGAAATCCTCCAGTTGCCATTGGTCACCATTGCCTCAAAGTAGTCATTAGCTTAGTAATATTGATGCTTAACGCTTGAAGACAGTGGGAATCTTTCTATTTGTGTCAGTAAGCTCTTCATCAGACCCCTTTGTCAGTGATGAATACTGTGGATATTAAATCAACATTTTTGTGTAATGTTGCAGCTTTTACATTTCCACATAACAATGAACAGCTTCTCCTAAAAAATACTTTTGAGGAAATTTCCTCAGCACATTCAATTGCACAAAAAGGAAAGAACATTTTTGTGACCCCCATCACACACCCTCCAGAGTGTTTGTGTTCAACGTATACATGACACTGCATGCAAAGTCAGCAAGGGATTCCTTTGCTTTCTGTGCCTGTTAGAGATCTCAGAGTCATTAAAATGCTAACTTAATAAATACCCCTTTATTTTGTACTCCTGTGCACAGCACACAGTAAACTTACATGCTGAGTAGGTGGGCAGGTGGCATTTTGAATCCACCCCAAGCAGTCTTCCATGACTGACACAAAGTGCTGTGATTAGAATCTGAATGAGAAAATGTGCATGTTGCCCCAAGCACCTGTATGGTTATGAAACAAGCAGCTACTATTTCTCTAGGGTCAATTTTTTTCCCCCTAGAAATTTCAACAACCTGTGTTTTAATGTATTTGCAGGGAAGCCTCTGTAAAAGCTGTCACATGAGAGGGTCATAGTGTCAGTTTGGAATAAAAAGATTGGGGCACTGTCTTGAAATATATCACGACCTGGAATATGGGGAACCAGTCAAGAGCATAGTACAACTGTGAGACGGTTTCCCAAATTCTAGGGTCAGGGTGATAGCAGAAGTGCATCTAGATAAATATCTGCTGTATAGTTAGGGCCAAACTGTACCATGAACTTTATAGATAAATACTTATTCTCAGTTACACTCAGAAACAAAAAGAGAGCACAGATGTAATCTTCCTGCAAGACACTTGCTAATAAAGCAAGATATATTGTTCAGCAGAGGAAGAGCTTCTGAGTCTTCTATGAGCTTGACACACTGAAAAAGAAACATAACCCCCTTGCTCTGTGACCGCCCCCGCCATTGGTTCAGCTGTCTGTCTTCCTATGACTCAGGCCTATTTCATAGAATCATAGAATCATAGAATCATAGAATCATTAAGGTTGGAAAAGACCTCTAAGATCGTCAAGTCCAACCATCAAACCAACACTACCATGCTTCCTAAACCAGGCCCTGGAGTGCCACGTCTACACCTTTTTTGAATGCCTCCAGGGATGACGACTCCACCACCTCTCTGGGCAGCCTGTTCCAATGCTTAACCACTCTTTCGGTAAAGAAATTTTTCCTGATATCCAATCTAAACCTCCCCTGATGCAACTTGAGGCCATTTCCTTTCGTCCTATTGCTAGTTTCTTGGG